>VDFB02043152.1:0-17080 GCA_007258455.2 Sequoia sempervirens
CAAAACATATATAAGCTAGTAGAGAAACAAAAATGGATTTGTAAAAATAATGGCTGCAACATTTTATCTGATGGGTGCACAAGTGCCTAGAATAGGACACTTGTTAACTTTTAGTGGCTTCAGGAGGACAATTGGTCTTTTTGAAGTTAGTTGATGTTTCTAATGAAGTAAAAAATGTTGAGACCTTGTGTAGTTTGTTGGATGAGATGGTCATGGTGGTAGGAGTGGATGATGTTATCCAACTAATTATAGATGATGCATCTGCATATGTGGTAGTTGGTAGACTATTAGAGGTGAGGCACCCTACATTGTTTTGGAGCCTTGTGTTGCCCATTGCCTTGAATTTCTTCTTGAGAACATAGGGAAATTAAGTTGGGTGAAGAATGTAGTAGAAGATGTAAGGAATATTACCAAATACATCTACAATCACACATGGATCTTGAATCTCATGAGAGAACACATTGATGGCAAAGAGCTCACGTGTTTAGGAGTCACATGCTTTGCCACTAATTTTCTTACCTTGTAGAGTATAGCAGCTACATTGTCCAACCTTAAGCCCATGTTTGTGAGTGAAAGGTGGTTGGAGAGTCCTCATTGTAAGAAGGTTGAAACAAAGAAAGTCGTGAAGACAATTTTGTATGATATATTTGCATGGATAGGGCTAAAAAAGCAATTTAGCATTTGTACGAATCAAATAGAACCATATATGAGCTCATATGGCACATTATTGATCGGAGGTGGAATCAACAATTCCAATATGTTCATGCTACTACTTGCTATTTGAAGCCCAAGTTTTTCTTCTCCCTTTCATTTGGAGCAGATGCAAAGGTTATGCTTAGCCTCAACATGTGTATTGAGAGGTTGATCCTTGATGAAAACCTTTGAGATCTCATACACGATGAGTTACAAACTTATAAGAGGGCAGAGGAGGGATTATTTTCTTCAACTTTATGCATTCATAGGAGAGACACTTTGCAGCTAGGTAAAAAAAAGTTTAATTTTAGTTTAGAATCTATTTTAAGTTTAACTTTTAAGTTTTTTAAAATTCTTAATATCTTACAAAGTTATAAATGTCGTCCTTGCAAATTTGTGGTGGGAAAATTTTAGTGCCACAACACTTATTCTTCAAAAGCTTGCCATTTGCATTTTATCCCAATCCTGTAGTGCTTCTAGTTGTGAGCACAATTTGAGTGTTTTTGAAGCCATTTACACAAAAAAGAACAACAAATTGACTTAAAAGCATTTGAACGACCTTTTGTTTGTGGTAAACCGTAAAACCTTCAATTGCATGAAGAGAAGGTATAGTGGTAGGATACACATCATTGACGTTGATGACATTGATCCTTGTTTAGAGTGGGTTGTTGAGCCTTAGGATGTGAATCCATTGTTTACTATTGATAAGATTGCTGGTTTTGAAAGGGATGAAACCAATGGCAAACAAATGTGGCAGCATATGAGGCTTCAAAAGGGGTGGATTCATCGCATACATAGCTTTGTCCTATGCTTGTGGTACTTGTTGCAGCTCCTGTTGAGGATACCGCAATTATACCATCCCCTTCCACAATACCCACACAGTGGCAACACATTTTTTTAAGATTTAGTTATAGAAGAAATTTATGATTTTTTAATTTTTGTTGATATTAAAATTGGAAGTTTATATGTATTGAAACTTTGAACTCAGTTTTTGGTCTATGAAGTGTATTGAACTTCAATTTTGATCTATATATGAAGGAAATCAGTAATATGGTTTATAAATTCAGTAATATGCATGTTTTTAAAGCATATTTAAAAACACTAATGTATTTTTTAATGTTCGATAAATTTGCAGAGTTATTGCCGAGTTATTCTTTGATTTTTTGCTGAGTTATCGTTGAGCTATTCTCTGAGTTTTTGCAGAGTCCTAAGTATGTAAGTTTTTTGGGTCTGTCAAGTCCAAGTTTTTAAACTATGATGTCAATATAATGGCACTATTGAATAGTGAGTATAGGCCATTGCTTTTTTCTAGCTAGGAACACCACTTTGATGTTAGTGGAACAACCAATGTTTGCAGGCAATTGGTCCTTCTGCCTAACCTTTTGGTAAATATGTTCAGATTTGATTTATGTATGGTGTTTGGTAGGAATTGATTGTGATGAAATAAATAGGTTATCTAATGGTAAAGTTAATAATTTTTTTTTTGTCTAAGGTAATGTATTTTGGGGTCTTTTCTCTTTGGCAATCTGGAAGAGTGATTCTCCTGCCAAGTACAATATTCATATTGTTCCTGGAGTTGGCTTGAGTTTGTGATTGAATCCTCTCAGGGCATTGTTAGTCTCGAGTTCTATCTTTAGCACCATAGTTGAAAAACTCACTGAAAAATTGCTTAGTTAATCATTGAATAACTTGCAAATAATTTGTGACATCAGACCAAAAACTCACCTATTGCTGCATAAGTTGATTCCATCCAAAAAAGAGTTCTGATGCCACATTTCTCTTGGTCAAAATATTGGAGATGGATTCCTTATGCAAATATGCCAGCACACAAGCAGTCTAGAGCATGATAGAATACTTAGTCTTCCACTTGATGGTGTTGTTTCTATCCTTGGACAACCAGTCATAGAGAGAGCTGTTTTCCACGAACTCGTAGATAAGAAAATAATGAGAATCCTCGATGCAGAGGCTGTGCAGGCAGACAAGATTTGAGTGGTTGAATGAGACGAGTGCTGTGACTTCTGGAACAAATTCCTCCATGCCTTCCTTGGCTTTGTATAGGCATTTCATGGCCATCTTTTTCTCATCCACAAGCATCCCCTGAAAAATGTATCTGAATTGCCCCCCACTTTTCCAATCTCAGTTATGAAGTCATTTGTAGTGGTCTTGAGATCTGCATAACTGAACAGATTTGGAATGCCACTTACTTTCTTCAGAAAGCTGTCATATACATAAATTCCCTTCTCCACAAGCACACCATGAACAATAAACACATAATAATCATTCTTAGGCACAGGGTATAAAAGAGGAATACATTAGATGAATAATCTAAAAGAAGAGCACCCACAAATAGTGAAATAATAGCTACTGCTATGTAATATCCCTTGCTAAATCTGACTTTATGTTACTGATTTGAACCTCAAGGGATATTGTCAAACACTTTGCATACAAAATCTGAACTTGCTGATATGAGTTTCTGTTTGTCTTATTTTGGTTTTGAATGCTGCAACTGATGTATTTGAATGCTTCCAACAATGCAAGATTGACTAACAATGTCATAGAAATGATATGCTAGCTGTTTTTGTCTTTTCAAACGCATATAGGTGACTGAAAATAACTTCTACAGCTAGTTGACAAATTATCAAACACTTGACATGCATCTATTCAACCCAATATGAAGGTACAACAAAAGACATTTTGTCATACAATTGGTATGCAAACTTATTAGGCGAAAATGAAGGTACAGTAATTACACATTTTGTCAAACATTTTGAGTGCAACCTTCAATGACTTCATTGGCTAAATGCTGTCTTACAATATGATATTGCAAGTGAAATGAAGATTGTTACAATCTGGGGATGAAGTGCAATCAGACCCACTACATGTGCAATTCTATTCTTCATTCCATCATGGACATGACTGAAACTAGATACCAAGCTGCTGTGTATAGGACAATATTACAATGCAATCTTATTATGATTTTATGACTGTAATTACAATGCAAAATGCTGGTATAAGACAGCAATGAACTCCTATTGAAATTATGACTCAAAATGCAATTACAATGCCACATGAGGAACCTGATACATCATGGCAGCCAGCATGAAATCAGTTGATTCTCCTTGATGAAGCATTCTTTGACCTCCAAATGGCAGCGTTATGTCTCCTAGATGTCCCACGAACACTCTTGAATATTTTCAGATTTTTAAATGGCTTCCTTCTCAAAATCGTACCACCCCCTAGTGCGCCCAGCAAGAGACAAGTTCTGATTTATATCAGACCACCAAAACATGAAGTCGTCCCTCCTTTAGCTCGTCCTCCTTGATGCAAATTTGTCCTCCAAAAGGACTGCAAGGTCTTCACAAAACTGCCAATCTTTTTCCTCAATCGATTTACTCCAACTATCAAAATTTGGCCAAGAGCCACAAGTTTTCCAATGCAAGCACAGATTGGACCTCTAAATGAAGCCCACAATCAGGCAATAATCTCAGCTTATAGTTTCACAGCCTCAAAATTGCGCAACCTATGAGAGTTTCCGTTTCCAAAGGCTTAGTAATGGCAGAAACCCTGGCTGGTTCCTTCTCCAAGCAAACACTTCAAAGCAAATATCAATTCCCTGGATGATAGAATCTTGGCTGACCCCCTTTTTATACTTCTCTCCAAGAAGAGGTTGACCCTTCTAGAAGCTTCTATATTGTTTGCACTTTAGAATATTAAAATATGACCTTATAAATAATAAATTGAAATGGCCCTTTAATGACAAATGACCCATGAAGTCATAAAGTGCAAATATCATAACATTAAAATAATAATTATCATTAAAGTTACCTTTAATAATAATTAAACGTTATATCTTAAGAAACTCCTTATTTCTCCCAATTCTACTGAATCCAAGAATGGAAACCATCCACTGATTAGGTATCTGCCTCAAAAGACCCCCTAACCATGCTCATTAGTCTATGAGGGCCAGGAATAGGCTAAACCGTCCAAAAGCAACAACAGGCTAAAAAGGGGACATTACATGCTAAAAGACAGAGAATCAGAAGAAGAGATTGTTTCAAAATTTCAGGCTTGTTTGGACATATTTAGAAACTCTCTGCAGATCTGGTGTTTATTGAGTAGCACTGCTATGGCCTTCTAAACAAGTTCATAATGCCCAAGCCTGTCTCAAATGTCCCCACTTTTGCAAGTTCGATTTTTGAAGGATATCAGTAATATGTTCCCAAAATTCAGTACTATGCATATTTTTGAAGAATAATTTTACAAATTTATATGTTTTTTAATGTTCAAAAAATTTACCGAGTCCATGTTGCTGAAACTTTTTGGGTCTGCCATGTCCGAGTTTTTCAACTTTGTTTAGCATATTGTATGTGTAGGATGCTTTACGTTTAGTCCAAGTTTTCTTTTTATGACATTAAGTTATTTCCAAAGGTCTGGTTCAGATTTTTAAATTTTCATATTTAAAGTTCTAGCTTTAAGTCTCTATTTCTTCTAATCAATATTTTTATATATATTAGTTATAGCTGTAAGTTTGTTGTTGTAAATTTTCAGTTTGTCTTTTAGTCGTTTTCAATTTATAACTGCTATTTTCTGTGAGTTCAATAGTGGAGATGAGTTAAGGTTCTTAATATTGTTTATGAACTCAGCCTATCAGAAATTCATTATTCTTAAAAATTATATTTTCTCTAAGTTAACATAGATCCTTGTTCACAGATATAGCATGTCTTGTAGCGGAGCCTTCCTATGTGTCTAACCATGATGGCGTTATTGTTTTATTCCTTCATGCATGCTTCATTTAAATCACCTTCATTAGAACCTTTTATCAAAATTGGCACTCAAAAATATGAAATTTGATTATATATGTAGACAACATAACTTTCTTCTATTGATTTTCCAGTATTTTAAGTTTTAACTACTTAAAAATGTCTTGAACTATCTGTATGATAGAGACATGACCCTCTAACCTGTAAATCTTGCTCTGTGTTTTAATAATTTTGGTTGCATTGCATTTTATTAATGAACTATAGTTTAATTTATTTAATAATGACCTTATTGTACAGATTATTAAAGCACATCCTGAGCTACAAATGTTCATTGGACTTGATGTAGATCCTGCAGCACATGAGCAGGCGAAGCCCAAATTACAGGCGATCCTTGATGAAAATCAAGGTCTGACGTCTTCAAATTTGAAACTTAATATTGTATGCAACAACTTCAAAGAGATCAGGAGTGTTTTGGGACAAGTGGATAAAACCCTGTTAGTGGATGGAGTTGATGGGATTGTGATGGACTTGGGTATGTCATCAATGCAGGTATTGTCTCAGATGACTTGATATGGTACAGATTCAAATAGCATTTGGAAAACCCCTTAACAATGGCTTTCAATTTCAAAAAATTGTACAGATCCAACTTTTCCTATTTTGTTTCATTTTCAATTATCTGTGAAACAATAATTGCACTTGCAGGATAAATTGGTATTTTTCAAGTGTCAAGAATAATGGATTCTTTTTTCATTTTGATTTTTTAATCTTCTGATTCGTTAGTTTGAATGAAAAAGCACATTGTTGAGACTATTCAAAATTAATGGTGTCTTTGTTTCCTTGTGATATAATTTCACAGTTAGACAATGCAGAAAGGGGCTTTAGTGTGCTATATGATGGACCACTTGACATGCGTATGGATCCTACGGTAAGACATTATCTTAAGCTTTTGATTCGTTTTTGTTTTTTCAGAGGGCTAAGGTCATTACAAAAGTTCTTTTAAGCGTTTGAAATACATATCAACATTTCAGTTGCAATGGTCCTAGTTCCAACACATATATATTGAGGTGCCATTTTCTTTAACTATGAGAATTCTTAAAGAAATTCTTCTCAGCCTACAGAACAAATGCAATTGCAGTAAATAATATTTCTATTCTATATGCATATAATACAAGGAATCTGTGGGTAACTCCTCACTACACCAGAATCGAATGTCAGAGAATAGCAACCTAGCATTACATCAGATTCCGGATGCTTTCAACATTAAGTAAAATTATTGGAAGAAGAAAAACCCCGACACTTACCTATTGAAAGGACTTACTATGACCCCATCTGCAGTTGGACTGAGTTACTGCCCACCAGTGTTACCTTTGGCTACATCTCATGGGATTGAAAATGTGTTTGATGATTGCTGTACCTAGGAGGCATAGGATGTTGCAGGGAATATTTTCTGTCATGGGGGTGGCATTGAGAACATATAGAAGCCTTTCTCACCACATTCCCAGTGTTGAGTTGACAAGGTGTTTTGCTTCTTCTTTGCACTTGACTAATCATATAGAATAATATCATTTAGAGTTGTAGAATGTTTGCCCAACTGAGTATGGGATTTAAGTTGTTGCCACTGAGTTTTAGTGTAGGTCGAGATTGTAAGAGCATTGTAGAAGTGCTATAAAAGGCCTACGGTATTCTTGTAGGCTTTATGAGAGCAATTGGCTTGCATGTCTTGCTGATTTTGGTTGAGATAAGGTGGCACAATTCAAGTTGTTGGAATTTTACTACATTAGGTTTCTCTAAGGCAATTTCATGTTTTTATCTCTATTCATGTGATTTCATTCATTCATTGACTTCAATTTGGTATTATACAATTGTCATCACTGTTTCCAGCTCTTAAATAGCTTCACAATCCTTTGTCTAACTCTGTTTTTATGCAAATCGCTTAAGGAACAACAACATAAGGTTCTTGAGATTTAGTTTATATCTATGTTCCACCAAGTTTCTAGGATAGGGATGGGGGGATGATTTTTGGGGATGGATTTTTTTGAGGCCATCTTGGGGGACAGCAAAGGGGACGGCTATATTAACAATAGAAAATTTATTATTAATATAGGAAAATTTCAAATATTCATATGATAACATTGATAAAGCATTCATCATATACATTATAGATCCTTAATACATAACATTGGAGTTGAATTGAGAGTTCACATGAGAGTCGAACAAATTATCAAATGTTAAAATTTAATTGCTTTCATAATTCATCATCAATGTGCATATGATATATTAATATATTATATAAGATTAAAAAAGTACAACAAAATTCTAAAGGCTGCAAGTTTCAACTACAAAATAGCAAAAACATAGAAATTATGCTGCTGCTCCTAATCAGCATTTATTAACATTGCATCAAAACCAGAGTCTTGACTCTAAGTCATTGCCACTGAGGGGCTGCCTCATCCAACAGATCCCCAATTATTCTCTCTTGTGCCACCTCCTCAATCTGGGTGGAGTGTTTGGGATCAACATCTCACCACAACATTAAAGTCTGTTGAGACTCTAAAGTTTGATGGCAAGGCACTATGCATGGCACCAACTATTTTGCTTGTCTAGAGGTGAGCCTATTCCCCTTGATTGAGTGGATGAAGCTGTATATGGACCAATTCTTCTTTGCAATAGAGAAATTGACAACTTGTGAAAGGAGGCAAATGACAAGCATCCTAAACTTTGGTGTATATTTGTTGTGCCATGTCCACCATCCAATAGGGTTAGTTTGAGCTAATGCAGCTTTATCATCCATTTTGGTTTGCTGAATGTTGGACCTCAATTAGTAAAGACAAGCCCTTGTGAGCGAAGCATAGTTGATTCCTCACTTAATACATCTTTCAAAGGGCCTTCATTAACCCTTCTCTACTTTCACTTCTTCATCATCACAAGGAGGCAACCTCCTAGCCTTTGGTGCATGCTATTTGGGATTTAGAGTAAAGGTTTCCATATGAAGTGGAGTGTTCATAGTGTTTCATTGCTGCATCACAATGGGCTTAATATGCTGTTCATTTAATCCCAAATTAGGATCCCTATCACAAATCGTTTGCTTCTTCTACCCAAACATGATGTCAAATGTCTCATAAATCTCTCCAAAACTAGGAGAGTTTGTATTATCATATTTAATGACATCTACAATAGGTGAGATGAAGGAGCAAACATATCTACACACAAAAATATCATAAAAGAACGACTCAAAGTCAAACGACAATTTAGACATTCAAAAACAATTTAATCAAAAAATAAATAATAAAATCAGCAGTTTCTTACCATAGTGGACCACCAATCATCATCAAGGATTTTTTGTTTGACAACTTTTGTTTCAACAATGTTTGCAGTAGGCCATCCACTCCACTTTGAATTAACCATCATCAACTATAGAGGCTTTTGCACCTCAAGCATCCTCTCTAATAAAATGAGATAATTGGCATACCTAGTCTCCACAAGTTTGAGGAATTCCTTCTTCGAAAAGGTCTTGAGGTGAGCAAGTGAGGTGTGGTGGTTGCAAATAAACATCTAAATATCTCTAGCTTCTGCCACCGCTTTCCCCACCCAATCTATTTTCCCTGTCTTTCAATGCGTTGCTCAACACATGAATACAATATTGGGTCCAAAAAATGTGCTTGTACGCACCCTACACCATCATGCTAACTAATTTGCACACATGTGCCAAATCAATTACCATCTGTACAATATTTGAGGCCAAACCTCCTTTATGGCCTCTCTCAAAATGTGAAATTGGAAGTTTGTAACCTTGTGCTTCCTTGAACAATTAATAGCTCTAAGAAAATAATAGCCAATTTCACATGTGATAATGATGTTAATAAGTGGCCGATGCCTAATATTGGCCCACCCATCCATAACAATAGATCAGCCCTTCCTAATCCAAGTTTGCCTCATGTCCTCCATCACCAACTCACCTTAGAATATTCTTTGCTAAGGAGGGTAGTGGGTAGATGTTCTGCATGGGGGGTCAATGATTGACCAACATAAGCTACATCTTTGAATAGTTGTTTGAAGTAAGTAAAACGTGCCACATGAAATGTGTTATACTCTATCTGTCTACAACTAAATAAGGAGAACCAACCAACTACTTTCAACTGAAGATGTAACTAACTTGTTACAAAACTAGGGTTTTCTTCTTTCATTTTAATGGAAAGAATTTCAAAATAAAGTATTTTACATAACATTCAATTTTTCAACTAACTTCTAAGTTTAGTTCAGCTGAAAAGAAACGTCTAACTGAATTAACTGAAAAGAAACATCTACTGATTTTCAATAATAGAAAAGCAAACGAACTTTAACTAACTTTTCAATGCTTTGAAATAAAATTACAACTGATCAATCTTTAAACTAAGTAACCATTTCAAATATTATAAGAGAGAGAAGGGTTTCAGGAATTTACAGTTAAGAAGCTGAAGCATTTTATCTTGACACTGTCATCATGGAAAATGGAGATATCATCAGGGGCTTTACCACCCATCCGAAGACCTACTAGTCTCTTGTGTTCCTTCGACTGAAGGAACCCGTCCCTTAATGAGGGTAGTTAACAAGGATCAATCTATCATCATGCCTTTGAGCTTGGTGTCAAGGACTTGTATCTCTGATCGAACCTTCACTATGGGTACCTCCCAACTAGAAGATTACTCTGATCAGTGATACATCTAGAACTTGATGGTTGACAGATGTTGAATCTAGCATTGTACCTTGGCCAAGGATTTCTTTTACATTTACGGCACTCTGCTGTGGCCTCTCACCCTTGCTCGACATGATTACTTTTCATACAACTTGCACTCCAGAGGTGTTAGTTGTTATGCCAACAAGTTTCATGGATGGTAACATATTGGGGTTATAGGGGAGGACAGTGCAAATTTAGCACGACGGTTTCACTAATGTGATCAGAGTGGTGCAACATCGACATGGTGGGTCTTTGTTGAGACGGACATGGGACCCTAGGATCCTACTTGTTTTTGTGTGGATTAGTCTAATATTTCTAGAGTTGTGGTGGCATTGCTTGAGGACAAGCAATTTTTGGCAAGGGCGGACTGTAATGTCCCCATTTTTAGCACTAGGCTCTCTAGTGACTGTTAGCCTATTTCTAGAGGACTGTAGGCTAGTTAGAGGCAAAATTATGGTTTCCTATTTTCTAGGAGGTTTTCCTTTGAGTTTTTAGGAGTTGCATGTAGGAGTTTGGCATAAGGGTTTTTGGGTCCTTCTGGGTTTTTAGAGGGCTTTTGAATGGTATAACATGCATATTCATCAGATGACTTTTTTGGACTTACTATTTTTAGTAAGTTACGATGGTTGCCATTGAGTTTGGAATCACTTACTATTTTTAGTAGTATGCTATTTATAGTAAGTGCTATTTTTGGTAGTGCTATTTTTGGCAACAGTTCAATAGTTCAGTATGCAGTGTCTATTTCTGGAAGGGTAGAAGTTGTAGTTTGGTCTCCAGCATTCTCGGAGCCTGTTTTGGCAAGTTAATGACTTATGTGATTTTCATATTATGCTATTTGGACTCCAACGCCTAGTGTGATGACTTCAAGTTGTTTTAAGTTGTGTTTTTCTAACTTGGACACCACACTTGGAAATATATTTGGTTTTCATAAAGTTAAAATGCCTAAGTTAATGTGGATGCCACACTTGGAAATATATTTGGTTGTCATAAAGTTAAAATGCCTAAGTTAATTTGGACGCCTAAAGTCATGGCAAGTCAAATGTGAATTACAAGAATATTTTAATATCTCCTTTTGGGCGCCCCTTTTGGAAGGAAAAGGTAATTCAAACTTCTGGGGTTGAGTGCTATATATTCAGGGCCTTTCTCTCTCATTTGGTTATCCATTGCTTATCGTAACGAAGTGTTGCTGAAATTATTTTAGAACCCTTGCTTCGAGGAATGCATACCTCCTAGCCTACATCAGTTTTGTACTTGAGAGATAGTACCTAGCTGGTTTGAAACTGCTTGTTCATTCAGAGGTTGCAAATAGAGCCTACTTGGAGATGGATACTTATGATGTTTTCTGATTTTGGAGTGGTGAGCTTGTTGTTTTCAGTTTCAGATCATTTTGGTGTGTTTTTTTTATTAGTTTGGAGTTGCTTTATGGTGCTTGACCAAAGCACGTTTTGATTCATAACTCTCAAAGGGATTTTTCTATGGTTTTGGGTATTGGCTCTATGGATTCACTTGCTTAGGGCGCTCCTTTGCTCTTGGTTTCGTAATTTTTGAAGAAGTTGTTGATTTTCTAGACCTGGTTGCGCATTTCTTGGAGGCCGTACCACCTCATTGGATGCATTGGGAAACGTGCAAAATAAATCAGAGCTGTTTGTAGGTGTTTCTCAGTTTGTTCTTGGTCGCCCAACTCCTAGGAACCATTTGCTTCTAGTTTGAGGCTGATCGGAGGTGATTTGACGAAGTTACGAGCATTTAAGTGATTTCTATGCTTGCTGGTTTGATTTTCTGTTCACTGCATTTTTATATCAGATCTGATATTTTCCTCCATTTTGCTATATTTTAAATGTTGGATATCTTGTACTTGTTTGGAGATTGTTCCCTAACATTGTGGTGATCATTGGATATGTATATCTCATTGTAGTGTAGCTGGAGCTTCATATTGTAATGCTGAATCAATAGTACTGATCAGCCTTCTTTATATTTCTGCATTTTTCATTTCAGTTCTACTTGCTGAAAAGTGGAAGAGGTTGGCTTGCTGCCTAGAAATTTCCTTTCATTCATTTTTCTTTTTGTTATACCCGCTGAAAAGTGGAAGAGGTTGGCTTGCCACCTAGACATTTACTTTCCAGTACTTTACTTTCCATTGTAGCTCGCTGAAAAGTGGAAGAGGTCGGCTAGCTGCCTAATTATTTTCATTTCCTAGTTGGTCAGCTGAGCTGTCAACACTTTGTAATTCCAGTTTTAGTATTTCAGTTAACGAGATCTCCTTTCCACCGTATGCTCTCACACTGCCCACACTGGGATCTGGTTGATCATAAAGTGAAGGGTTGCATTTCAATATTGTTATCTTTCATAATTCATATTTCTAACGTTAATAGGTGAAAGTGCTTTTGTAAAAATGGGAAAAAAATAAGGGGGATATTTCATAGAAAGCTGTTTCCGCTCACCCAGCTTCCTTTCAGTTGGTATTAGAACTTGGCCAGTCTTGATTCCTTTGTTGGGTTAGAAGGGTTTTTTTGAGCTGATCTTTGTTTTAGTGGTAGTTTTGCAAAAGTGCATTTGGTGACCTTGTTGCAAGAAAAAGATGGCAGGCACATCTGGGAGGATTGAGATGGAGAAGTTTAACGACGGTAACTTTGAGCTGTGGAAGTTCAAGATGGAAGATATGCTTGTAGATCGTCATTTATGGCTTGCTGTTTCTGGACCTAGACCAACGGGCATGAAACAAGAAGACTGGGATCTCATGGATCAAAAAGACAAGGGTCTAATTAGATTCTATTTGGCTGATTCCGTTCTCATAAATGTTCATGAAGAGAAGACCTCTGTTTCTTTGTGAAGAAACTTGGAGACGTTTATCAGGCTAAATCCCTAGTAAAAAAACTATTCTTGAGAAAGAAAATGTATTCTTTGAAGATGGAAAATGGAGGATCCATGGCAAACCCCCTGAATGCTTTTAACATATTGATTGCTCAACTGGGTTCTGTTGGAGACAAGATTGACAAACAAGACCGTTGCATGATCCTATTGTGTTCTTTGCCGGACTCATGGGATCACCTGGTGATGGCTATTGGAAGCACAACAACCACTTTCAAGATGGATGAAGTGGTTGCTTCGTTATTATTTGAAGAGATGCGGAGAAAGTCTTCTGAGATGGCCAAGGAGGCCCTTGATGTATCTAATGTGTAAATAATCTTTATTCTTTGTAATAGCATTCACTCTATTATTTTAGTTATAAATTTTATTTTTTTTGAAATTTTAATTTTTGTAACTTGTTTGCACTTGTAGATATATTTACTCCTTCATCGAACATGTTGTAAAAGTCATAAGATATGATGATATAGACTCTCTGAGCCTTGAAGAGGTCTATGAGACCTTTGATAGCATGCTTGGGTAGATGAAGCAAGCCATTTATAGTAGGTATCCTATTTTGGGATTTTATGAGGATCATAGTAGGCCCGTTGTGACGTGGAGGTGGAACATTATGAACACCTCACTTGATATTGTTGATGCTATCATAGAGCGTCAGGTGTCTCCTTCCAGCCGATCTCCTTTACATGATGATAAATTAAATTGTAGCCAATGGCTATTTAATTTATAGTTAGTAATTTAATGAAGAGGCACGATTTATATTAACGATATTTAATTATTGAAGAGGTGCGAATTCATCTTAAGTGAAGCCGACTTCATTCATGAAGAGACACATTTTTTTATGAGGCCGACTCCTTGCTTATTGGACGCGATCTTTGAAGAGGCACATTCCTTCATGACTGACGCGATTTTGAAGGGACACATTCTTCTATGATGGGCCGACATATTGCCTTGAAGAATTACGTCCTCCATTTCACTTGTATATATGATTGATGGCATTTCATTGTTTGGCATTCATTCATTTCATTCACATCCATTCATCTCACGTTCAAGTTTTTCACAAGTGCGAGTTTGTCTCAAGAGCAGATCGATATTTGTGTAGAAGCCTGAGATCATTATCAGTAGATTACATCACTTTGTTTCTGTATTTACATCAGATTGTGGTGTTTCTTGTTGGCCTTCTTATCGGCCGCATTGTAAAGGAGACAATTCTTGTGACATTCAATATATAAGTGATATATTGTTGCTGGGTTTTTCTCCCTCAAGTGGAGGGTTTCCCCAGGGTATCTGCTGTGTTATTGTGTTGATTTTGAATTAAATTTCTGTGCTCTAATCTGATCATAAAAACTAACATGGTATCAGAGTGGGTTTGAAGAAGATCTTGATCAGATTTAGTCTTGCAGCGATACTCCTTATTCTCTTTCTCATCTTTGATCACATCTATCTCTTCATCAAGATGGTGAACGGACTTAAGATCGATGACAGACTTGAGGGAGCATCAAATTTTACATCTTGGAGATTCATAATTATGCTCACCTTGGAGGAAAATGAATTGGCTGAGTTTGTGGAGAGCAAAGTCCCCGAGCTTACGGATGAGGAAGAGAAGGTTCAATGGAAGAAGAAAGATATTAAGGCGAAGAAGATGTTAGTTGATTCCATGAAGGATCATATTGTTCCCATTATCTCCAAGTTGAAAACGGCAAGAAAGATGTTTAAAACTTTGGAGGAGATGCACGAAATCAACAACACAAGCCGTGCACTTGCACTGAAGCATCAACTCCATTATGTTAAGGTGGCCGAAAGGAGAATCTATCATGCGCTTACTTCATGAAGATTGCGAGTTGAAGTCTGACTCTCTCTTATTAGTCGTATTATTGATAACCAAAGTTTGACCGTATTTGGCTCTCAATGGTTTTCCCGCTTCCTTCATCTTGGGTCACATTCAAAGGAATCAATGTGGTCGAAACTTTCAAAGTTTGATTATTGTTAAGCGGATTACATTCAAGAAGAGTCTAGGTTAGGTACATGAGAGAGGTATTGGTCAAAACTCCACTATAAGAAGAGACATTCATGTTCTAGCCACTCAATCCTCGAAGAAGAAAGGGAAAGATGGAAAGAAAGGATATTTCAAGAGGAATAGAGATAAAGGAGTTGATGGTGCTCCCGCATTCAAGAAGAAGAGGGACCTCTCCTAAGTCCAATGTTTTAGATGTGACAAGTATGGTCACTATGCAAAGGACTGTCCAACCAAGCCTAAGCAATAGGCTACCATTGTTGATGTTGATGAGATCTCTCCACAGAAGGATTCAAGTGAATTTCTATTCTATTCGGCCTTGTCAAGCAATGTACCTACCGACACCAACACTTGGTTGATTGATAGTGGTGCCTCTCGCCACATCACTGGATTTAGGGAGCATCTAATTGATTTGGTGGAGAGATTCTAGTGAACAAGTCATATTGGAGATGATGCTAGTTACTCTATGAAAGGAGTTGGGACCTCCTCTCTTCACTTGCATTTCGACATTTCTTTGCAGTTGAGTGATGTGCTATTTGTTCCAGGTATCAAGCGAAACCTTGTTTCCATTTCAACCTTGGAAGACAAGGGGTACCAAATTGCATTTTCAGAAGGCAAAGTTCTTGTATGGACGAAGAACTCTAATATCAAGACTGCTCGGGTGATTGGAGTTAGACATGAGAGCCTCTACAGACTATGCACTCGTCCACTTCAGGCTCTATTGCATGATTCTTCAAGTTCATGTGAACTTTGGCATTGAAGATTGGCTCACCTTCACTTTCAAGCACTACCTATCATGGGGAGAATGGTCACGGGACTTCCAAAATTCAACCAGGAGCATGAAGGTACTTGCAAAGGCTGCACTTTGGGTAAGAATACAAAAGGTCCATTTCATAGTAGTGAAAGTAGATCCTAATGTATTCTAGATATTATTTATTTTGATTTATGTGGTCCAATGTTTGTTGCTTCTTAGTGGTTCTTGTATTACATTATTTTTATTGATGACGCTACTACAGAAAGACTTGGATTTATTTCTTGAAATCTAAAGAATCGAGGAGGTATTAGAAAGGTTCAAGAATTCAAAGCTTGGGTAGAGAACTTATGCGGGAAGAAAATCAAAGTTTTGCTGAGATCGATAGCAGGAAGAATACAATTAGACAACTTTCATAATTTTTGTATTAGGCGAGGGATTAAAGAGGGAGTTATTGTCCTTATAATCCTCAACTTAGTGATGTTCTTTGAATGGAAGAATAGATCTATTATTAGGCGACTAAAGCCATGATTCATGACCAAGATGCAAAACTTCCTTTGGGCTGAAGCATCCAGGACAACTTCTATGTTTAGAATAGAAGCCCGCACCGCATTTTGGAGAACACGACTCTCGAAGAAGCATTCACAGGGGTGAAGCTGAAAGTGAGTCACTTGAGGATCTTTGGTTGTCATGTATATGTTCATGTGCCTAAGGACAAAAGGACAAAGTTGGAACCTTCTAGCAAGAAGGGGATATTTGTAGGTTACAGTGAGACATCAAAAGCCTACAGAATCTACATTCCAAGTTAGAAGTTGATTGAGATCATTAGGGATATTACATTTTGAGAAAGGATGTTGCATTACATGAAGCAGGACCAATTTTTCAAATTTGCTGTCACTGATTTACAATGCAACATGCGCAGATTAAGGTTAACCCGAAACCAAAGCGATGTGAAATAACTCTAACCAGAATGTGTCGAGATGGATGAACATGTCGTCCCGGAGGATGCAGTGATATGAAATAGAAATGAACTCCTAACCAAGAATCGTCTATGATAGGCAGGCATATGGTCAAAGGACCTTGTGCATCTTTGTTGAAGTAACTCTAACCAAGAGTCTGTAGAGATGGCGAGGCATATGGTCGGAGGGTCCCTAAGGCCTGGCCCGAAATTAAATGGCGGCAAGCGGAAGCCCTCTTCCACTTATTAAACGGTAATATACAATAAGAAGTAGAAAGAGATAAATGGGAATCGTGATGCACCTCGTCGGCTTACAATTTGATAGAAT
>VDFB02043154.1:0-39401 GCA_007258455.2 Sequoia sempervirens
CAATTATAATGAATGTACTTCACAAACTTTACAAATTTTCATAAGCAATTTCAAAAACAAGACTAAATACAACTTGAAATGAACAATAATTTTAACTAAAACTCAAAATGTTGTGAAAGATTAATTCTCTTTAGATTGATCATTTTTTGTTAAACTTGCTAACTACATTTTCCATTATAAACTATTTGTTTTTCATAAAATATTTATCTTAAATTGAATAGTTATGAAATCTAACTCATTAATAAATAGATAGATTCAACTTGGCATACAAAATTGAAATCCCATTTTTTAGACATTAAGGAGATACATATAGTAACAATTCAGTTTATGGGAATAAACCTTGTAATTCTAGGGAATGATTTACAAGTTCAAGATCTACAAAAAACTTAGAATCATCCAAGCCATAATATATAAAAACTACGACTCTTTTCAACAAAGGATTGTTTCTCAAAATGTAACTCAATAATATGATATAACCTTCAAAGTATCCCTCAACAACATCAATATTTGGTATAACCTTCTCCAACTTTCCAAGTGACAGTATCATCTCTGCCAATTCCCTTGTTTTCTTCAAAGGAAACTATCAAAATAAATAAACAAACATCCATAAAATAACTATATAGAAAAATAAAAACATACTAACCTCTATAAAGCACACCACAAGAAATTCAATGCATAATTTTTCCATTTGAGGAAAACTTTGTAAAAGCTCGATGTCACAATTATGCACTAAATTAGAGCTATAAAATATAATTTTTCTTAATGATTATTTTTCTGCAAACCATTCACAAAAAACCATAAAAAATAAAATGACTTCTTTCAAAGCAAGTCTTATCAAAATATGAAAGAAAATCAGCTCCTTTGGAAGTTCCATAAAATATTAATTACAACCTTAAAATATGTAAAACTCAATTTTTTTCCATGACTAGCTACATGAAAAAACAAATCCCTAAAACAATGTCGTATAACAAAACAAATAGGAGCCATGTTTTTTTTTTTCTATACTACCAATTTACCTACACCAGTAGTTGTACTACTAACAATAAACTTCACATGCTTCATAGTTAACAATTGTGCATTTAGATTTTTCCTTCTAGACAAGTATTTGTAATATCTAAATCTTTTGTCCTAAATGAGTGTTAATACAAATGCTAACAATAATCCTGAGATAATAATTGCAAATGTCCAAAAAAAACTTCATCGTGCAACAATAATCTATTACCTTATAACTTGCAATAGTAAAAGACACACTCTACTAGAAGGCAATAACTAGATTTCATGTATTGTAATGAATTACTCATATACTATTATCTTCAATAATGATTCTTCACAAAGTCTATTTAATACAAATTAAATTAACACAATCTTCATGCATCCAAAATATATGCCACTAAAATTTTTGTGGTCTTGAAAGGATAGCAAAAATGCTTGAAAATATTTCAAAAAGCTTCATTGACATAGCACATAGCTAGAGTCATCTTACCATCAAAAAGATTTGGGAAAAGAAAAAACTTGTATGTTCTAGCATTCAGTGTTTAATATACTTTCATCCATCTGTTGCAAAGCTTTATGGAAATCTTTGCTTTATTCTACTTACCATGCACAAGTGGTAGTTTTATTGCATAGATAAATGTTAATCGATCACAACTTCATATATCATTTATCAAAGTATATTTCTATTCACCATCTTGTGACAAAATGCCATGTGTCAATGTCTGTGTCTATGTGACTTCTAATTTTTAATTTTTTTTATCATAAATTAAGAAAAATTTAAAAAGTATAACTTAATATTTAATTAATAATTTAAGTGTAATTAGTACTACCATAATACCCATCATAATATATATAATATTAGTATAATATTATATAATTATATCATAATATATATATATATTTTATTTTTATTTTGATTGGTGAACGCTTTTGACTGGAGCTTTGAACCAGTGAGGCCACAATTGGTGGGGGACCTCATCCCCATGTTTGTCTGGTGTTCATACTAGTCCATTTCTATTTTCTCCATCTCCTCCACTATTCTTCTTCTCCCCAGCTCCTCCGTCTTCTCTCTTCTCACTTCCTTGCCTCCTCTGTCTTCATCTTCCTTTCTCCCTTCTTCCTCCCCTCCTCCTTGCATCTCCTTCTCCCCTCCTCTTTGCATCTCTCTTACTCCTCTCTTCTTCACACCTTCTTCTCCTCCACCACATTACTCTGTTTCTTCCTCCTCCTCCTGTTCTCCATTTCCTCCTCCTCCTCCTGTTCTCCATTTCCTCCATCCTTCATTCTCCAACTCTGTCTCTTCGTCCTCCCCGTTCACTTCTTCCAGCATACCTTCCGCCTGCTGGCTCCACCGTGTCCTCTATCTGATGGCTCCGCTGCAACCTCCTTCTTGTCGGTTCTGCCACATCCTCTATCCATCGACTCAGCCTTAACCTTCCTCCAGCACGCATACACACTTATCTCTATTGTCGGGCGATCAACCATCAGTCGTAGGTCCCACCACAGATCCTTGGCCTACCTTCTCCACATGCAACCTTCCATACTAGTGTTCACGGTGAGACTCGAACACATGACCACCATTTCCACACGGTGTTGCAACTATCGTTGCACTGCGGGGTGAACCCCCAAAAGGTTGTATGGTGATCCTAGCCATTTTTACCCCGAGTCAGGGGAGCCGGCCTGGTCGTAGCATACTGACCTCCGCCTTTTCCACTACGAAGGTGAGTCGAACCCATGTCCTCGAGGGAGCAAACCCCAAGACCTGACCAACCCATCTACAAGTGGCAGCTAAAAGGTTGTATGGTGATCCCAATCGTTTTTACCCCGGGTAAGCGGAGCCGGCCTGGTCGTAGCATACTGACCCCCACCTTTTCCACTACGAAGGTGAGTCGAACCTGTGTCCTCGAGGGAGCAAACCCCAAGACCCGGCCAACCCATCTACAAGTGGCGCCTATTATATCATAATATATTAATAGTTAATATCTATTATATTTATTTTATCCCTGAATTTCACAAGCTCTCCCTCTACGCTCTCTACGAATTTGTGATGCCCCTCAATTTGATTTTCTTTGGATAGCTATTTGGACTACACCTAGACTTTCTGATGTTGTTTTCTAGACTTTATATTACTATTTTTTTGACACTATGAATTTTTTGGATGTTACTCAGACATTTTGGTACTTTGATGATTAGATATGGTGACTGTTTGATGACATTATGATGCCTAGTTTAATGATATTGATGGCATTGTGATATATGATCTTTCTGATTTATATCATGGTTTGCAGATTAGTTAATTTCTTATTGAGTTGTCATGGATATGATGATATGTATTGTTATCTATGTATGTGTTATCATGTTTTGATATCGATTATTATGTTTGATGAAGGGAAATAGGGTAGCATCACTTGCTTGTGAGTGACCTGCGACACAACGACTTTCCCTTCATGGTGTGATTGGTTGTTTTATTATGCACATGTTCAACCCTATGTTTTGCTGCAGGCTACAAGTACAAGGCATCGACTCCACCTAATTATCAGGTCTGAGCGTGCTAGAGCCCAATGGAGTTGTTTTGGAGGTAGCACTGGGTCCCCCACATCGAGCCATCATTCTCGTCGAGGATGAATCCCTGATGTCATGTTCCATCTGTAAGGTCTATACGTATTGTTTCATCTTCGTTGTTTTCGACCTACCTTCGTTTTGCTTTCGGTTGATAATTGTTTGACTAATCATGGATTCATGTTTGTGACTTGTGCTTTGTTCGATTATTTCATTATATTTCGATTATCAAAATTGAAAGGCTTGGTTAATGAAAATAAAAGTCTAATTAAATTAGAAGAATTAAATAAAAAAATATGGTATTGAATTTTAATAAATTAAGACTTATTGTTCAAATAAGAATATTTAAATAGTATATATATATATATATATATATATATATTATGTTGTGTAAACAAACTTCATGTAAAAAAAAAATTAAAATAATAAATTATAAGCTAAAGCGTTGTTCATTTGGCCATTTTAAGTAAAATTTAAAATGGGTTAAAGTTTAAATGAAAGCTAAATAAATGAAAAAATTGAAGTGGAGGGAGTTCTTGGAAAAGAAGGTAATTAAGTAGTGGAGGTTAATTAAAAGGGAGGTGGAGTTAACTGATAGAGGGGCAATTGGCTTTTTTTTTTCTCAGAAGAAAAAACTAATTCTCGAATGCTTGCCAAGAATATCTTTCTAGAGGCTTCTTGAAAAAAACTTGTTCTAAAAGTTTTGGAAAAATTATGGATTTTGGATTTTATAGTGGCTGGGAGATTTCAATTTTGTAGGAGATCTCAGGAAGGTGCTACTATTGCAAGCTGAAGGTGGAAAGCCCTACAAAAAAATCACCCTGTCAAGTAAAAGTTCAGGTTCCTTTTATCATTCTCAATTTTAACTCTGAAGTAAATGAAATTTGATGTGATTGTATTCTTTTGAAAAATTATACCAAACTCTTGTGTAAAATTGGGTGTGAGTTTTGTCCTATTGGCACATTGATAAGCAATTGCTCAAGATTTTGTAGTTTGTTCAACAAACTCAAAATTGTGTCTCAATGCTTGGTGTTTTGCTATATCAATAAAGTTTTTGGAAGGATCCAAATTATATTTATACTTTTTCCTTACTGATTACTTATGCCCTATTAAATAAACTAGTTGGCACCTAGTTTCCCCATGATATCTTAGTCTTGAACCTGATAAAGGATGTATTCTTTGTAAAGTGTCACTCTTGGAATGGGTAGAGGATTCTGACAAGATCCCGATAGAGTTGA
Organism: Sequoia sempervirens; assembly: GCA_007258455.2. NCBI lineage: Eukaryota > Viridiplantae > Streptophyta > Pinopsida > Cupressales > Cupressaceae > Sequoia > Sequoia sempervirens. Next base: position 4,791 of record VDFB02043154.1, read on the forward strand.
ACCCTCCTTATTTTGTAGTTCGTAGAAGTCTTGGTTGCTTAGACGTTTATATTATTTAGCTCTATGGTTCTTAATGGTTTTCATCACTACCGTTTCTGTTGTTCAATTTTTTTTAATTTATGGTTGAGTCCTTCTTTCTTTGAGTCCTTCCTTATTTTCCTAGTTGTATATCATCATGCAGTATGCTTAAATTTCCTTCTTTACTATTTAATCTCTTGAAGTCGAGCTAGAGGAAATACTTGTGCCGAATTCCTTATCTTCTAATGGGTTGTATATAGTCTATATAAATCAGTGTCTCAACTTCTAGTAATTATAGGTGATGTTGTGTCCTCAGTTTGTTTTATCACTACCCTTTCCTCTTATTGTTGACCCTAGCCATGAATGAGTTTCTTTCTTTCATATCTAATGAAGGAAAACGACTTGGAAATCGCAACTGTTAAAGAGGAATTGGCTATAAAACATTTTAATTTCTGTGTAACTCTGTACTATCTTGGCCCTCGTATTAACTTCCTCTCTATCCATCAAAATGTTATCACTTGTATTTCATCATCGCTGTTATGAGATGTTTTGGTGTTACCTTAGATTGTTGTATTGTAACTTACCTATGTTTGGATGGTGTCGCTGTCATCTTTTGTTTTATGTAGAATCATGTTTGGAATTTATGATTAATTGTATTTGTTAAGGTGGCCGCCTATCACTGGAACATTAGTTATTTGGCACTAAAGTCATTCAGTTAACCTTAGTTCAATTTGCAACTTTAGATTTGTATGAGCATAGTGTGAATCATATGTGTTGATTCTGATTTGTAAAAGGATACTGTTAGTTATGACAAAGCTTAATTTGCATGTCGATGCTAGAGAAGAACATTGCGTGTTAAGCTTCAAATTTATGCGTTGAGATCTCATCCTTTAGTCCCTTAAACTGGTGATTAACCAAACTGATATTTAGTGGAAGAATCTCTTATAGAGTTGGCCAGTGTTATGCTTAGTCGTTGTTAAGCCTGTGATCCTTGGTCAAAATGTCTAAGGCAATACATAATTGGTATAACCATTCATTTAAGTGTATTCCTATCGACATATGGGTATGAGTTAAAATATATAAACAATAGTATGTATATAGTTATATACATATAAGTTTATATATATATATATATATATATCTGTGTATTTATATGTTCGTGTGAAGCTATATTGATGTAAAATATTTAATTTTACTTTTACTTTTGTTTTAAATGAGTCTTATCTAATATATATATATATAAGGGAATATACATAAATGTGTATATGTATATATATACATATATACGTATATATATACATATATACGTATATATATACATATATATGTATATATATGTGTAAACATGGGCCATTTAAGTGAACTTAATTGTCATAATATTAATAAAAAATAGCTATTATTTATTTGGAGAATGATCCATCTATAAATGAATAAATAGAATTAGTGTTTCCATGTCTTCTTATAGTTTGAAATGTTATTTTGAACATGTGAATGGCTTATGATTTTTCAACGAATGTGAAATTTGTACAAATGTGTAAGTTATCTTGTGGAGTAAGTTTTAGGAGTCTTCTAGAGGCTAGGATGATTTTTTCACTTGATGGATTTATTTGTTTAACTTGATATGGGGGAAACTTTATCTTGAATATGTATATGATGACTATTTACCTTGCACTATCTTTGCCTATGTGATTGAATTTATGAACTTTGGAGAGGGGAGGGTAATGCCTCGCTATGTGAATCACCTGAGTTTTTAGTTGTGCAAGTGGTGTTGTTTTCAATTTTAGTGAGTTTTGGTTGGTAGTAGGGGAGTGGCTTCCAATGGGGTCTAGTGCACAAAGGGGCACCTGGATAACCCATGTGGAAGTTTGGTTAACAAGTGATAACATAAAAATAAACTAGGGAGATTGGGTAGCTAAAACATTAACAAGATAAGTTTATACCTCGCTTAGGCTCAAGTTCTCGTTTAGGCTTGAGGTGAGATGGGAAGGCCTAGAATGGAAAATCAATTACCTTGTCTCCATGAGAGGTAAGTTTATTCTATATAAGTTGGCATGAGGGGTTGGAGATTGGTAGAGGCTGGCAAGATAACCCAAGATGGGGGCCAGGGCCTAGGAAGATCTACCTGGATGTTGTAGCCTAGGTGGCCAAAGCACTTCTCTTTGAAAATGCTAAAGGTCTCAAATCAACTCCTTTCTCACAAAACTAAATATGGCTTGTTTTCCTATCTTTCACCTTGTCAACCTAGTAGCATAGCAGACCAACTTTTTCCAACATCTCTCACAAATTTCCCAAATGACTTTACAATCAAATGACTAATCTAGAAACCCATTAGGGTCAACTCTAACATGCCATAATCTCACATACAAGTCTTTTGAAGTAGCCTTTAGCAATCAAGCAAAACATTGTTTTCAAGGATAATTAGGCCAAATTTACAAAGGAACCATCTTTGAAACACTTTTTAAAACCCAAATATTGATGGGGAAACACTCACCTACCTAAGAAAACACAAAATCCACAACTCTTTAACCAAAATAGGACCAACTACATTCCAATCCACCAAAACCTCACTTTCCTCAATATAACCTAGGGCTTATTGAAACTCTATGTCCAAAACCTTCTGATACCTCAAAACTAGTTCTAACAATTTGTAATAGCCTTGCACATGCTCAATGATTCATGAGAAATGACTGACCTTGAAGATTTTACCAAACCCTAGCCAAGAACCTCAATTTTCATACATTTTTCTTCACAAAACCAACAGGGAAGTAAACCTAACACCTCCATTTGTCTTTCCCTCAACAAGAAACCATGCTCACACCTAAAAATACTCTAACATTCCATTCCATTGAGTTACAATTGATGACAGTGGGTGGAATGGCTCAAAGAAACATAATTTCTTACAAACCCTTAAAACTGGGCATACCTGGCCTGTTTTGAGAAAACAAGTATTAAATACTCCAAATGAAAATCACAATGTATTCATGCCACTATTGAAAAACATGAAAATTTTAACCACCTTGTGTCTGAACATTCCGTATAGGCCTAGAAATGAAGAGAATTACAGTAATTTTTAGAAAAACAGTGAGAAACTTTATTGATTCTTCTTGAAAAACCACCAACCAACCATTACAATGATATTCCACACCCTTTTAAAGGTTTTTCCACCCAAGAAAACTGACACAACGACCTTTAACTAAATTTTCAATCCCCTTATGACCGTTGCAATGCAAAATTGCACTTTTTTTACATATTCTTGTTAACAACATTTTTGCTCCTTTTGCATTATTTTTCTATTCAACCCTCCTAGACATCTAAAAAATTAGTGATGGTTTTTTTAGACCTTATTGAACCCAAAACATTACCTTACACTTGAAAAGTAACATTACATCTACCTAGACCTCTCTTGTCACCATTTGACAATTTCTTGACGTGTTTGGCATCATTTACAATATGGATCAATAAGACACCAAAGTTACCATTTACATCAAGAATGGTCTTCTTAGACCTTATTCAGACCCAAAAGACTCAACAAATTAAACTTTAACACCTAGACCCAACTCTCCATGAAACAACTAAAAAGATATCATTGAAATGATTGGTACTCATGCACCACGGATAACCTATGACCGACTATGTGATGACACTTCCCCTACGACAACCATGAGTTCCCTTGCTTATTGTCTTACCTTGGATATTTACGTGCCTCTGGAAGTATAGTCACTGTTGTTTGTTGTTGTTGTTGTTCATCTTGTTCTTGTGAGTTATGCCAACCTTGTGATATCTTAGTCCTTTGTCTATTAGTAATGGTGGGGCCCTTTGTTACCTCCTAGCACAGGGGGTGAACCTTTAGGTTCACATGGTTGGGTGGAACGCATTTCATTCTCCATTGGGTTCCCTTCTCTTGAGTGTATCATGGCAATATCAGTTGATCTAAAGACTTTTGTACTATATCTTCTATTAGCATTTGCAATCATTGCAATCATATTTGTACTGTATCTCAATTATGTATCATATATTTTGTTGTTGAGTACTCCTCACATGTAACGAGGAAGTATTATTGAACAAAATGTATTTTTAAAGATGAAATTAATGTAACTCTATTATGTGATGAAATATGTATTCAATGATATTGTTTGCGTTAAGTGGAATGAATGTAATTATTTATCTTTATGTTTAATTTATGGTTGTATATCATGAATTATTTCATTATATGTTATGTGTAGATGTGATGCTTAATTGATGATAGAATTGATTATTACTAAGCTTAATTATTTTTGTTAATTTGGTTATTGGAATTTACGTAATGCAATCGTGCACCCTAGAGGATGTAGGATAGAAATTAAGACTATGTACAATTTCAATCGTGCAACATTTCACTTTTTAAAAAAATGTTCCATTATTTTTAGTTGTTGATTGTTGTCCTCTAGGGGTCATGGCAAGGGCGTTACACATGGTATTAGAGCTAGGTTTAAACACTAGGTTCTCTAGGTATATAAATAAGCCCATTAAGTTGTCTTAGATGGATAGTTTGAAGTTTAAGTTTTCCCTTGTTGACCTCATTTAATACCTTGAACTTGTCTTGGTGGTGTCTGTGTAGGATCATGCCTAGGAGACAGGGTAGAGGTCGAGGGTGAGGCAGAGGTCGTGGTGGTGGCCACGGGGCCAATCACCAAGATTCGCCTCCACAGAGTTCTCATGAGTCAAATCATGAGGAACATCATAGTTCATAGAACAATCAAGGAGGTGTAGGACATAATCTAGGTCAACTTGGGTTGGAGGGCGCACAATTGCACCAATTACTAGAGGAGGTTCTTGCCTGGCTTGGTCTGAGGTAGGAGGGTGAGCAGTTAGTGATCCGAAAGAGAGAGAGAGATCTCCCAGGAGGAGGGAGTTAGTTGTTGAGTAGGATGCTATTTTATCTGGTCATATGAGGGGCCTTCTTCAAGCATGTCCTCTGACATTTGATGGGATAGGAAATGGTTTAGAGGCTGAGACTTGGTTAATCGATCTGAAACGATGTTTTGTTATACACCCATATGGTAGAAATACCAAGGCCAGGTGCACCATTATGCATCTCTGAGGTTTTTCTTCCACTTGGTGGTGTCTTGAGGAGAAAAAGCTCCATTTTGATATAGATTCAGTGTCATGGGAGATGTTCCTTGAGCGATTCAAAGCTTGATTCTTGTCTAACCATTGGCAGCAACATCATGCAGACGAGTTTCATGAGTTGAGATAGTTGGCAATGCCAGTGGAATAGTATGAGCAGAAATTTTACGAGCTTAAGTAGTATGCTAGCATTGGAGATGACGAGGTCATGTTAGTACAACATTTTATCAGGGGCTTAAATTTACACATCAGTGGTGGTGTTTAGGTGTTCAAGTCAAAGACCATGGAGGTAGCTATGGAGAAGGCTTGGATTATTGAGGAGAATCTAGCTATGGCTTTAGGTGGACAAACGAGGGTTCAGATTGGTAGTGCACCTCAGGCAGGGTTTAGTTCTCGTCGTGTTCAGAATCAGTCAGTAGGTCCATCTAGGAGTTAGTAGGAACCCTCTAAGGGTAGCCAATAGCAACAACAACAACAATCTAAACATAAGAACTCACAATCTCATCAGGATGATAGGTCTCAGTCTAGGAGCGATAGGAATTGGAGGTGAATTAAGTGTTATCACTCTAATCGGCTAGCCCAGAGTTCGCGGTCTATAGTTAATAGGGGTAGTGTTCAGTAATCTAGTGCACCTCCAAGTGGTAGAGGTTTTGGCAGAGGTACAAGGTGCTTCTCATGTGGATAGCAGGGTCATATTGCTCATCAGTGTCCTTAGAAAGGAACTTTTGGATTTACTTTGAGACCAACGGCTTCAAAACCGACAATAGGGGATGCAAGTAGATCACACAAATTTTTTGCTGCACTTGATAACTGAAGATCGTGGAAGTAGCTATAGAGAAGGCTCAAATTGTTGAGGAGAATCTAGCTATGGATTTAGGTGGACAGATGAGGGTTTAGATTGGTAGTGCACCTCAAGTAGGGTTCAGTTCTCATGGTGGTTAGAATCAGTCAGCAGGCACCCTCTAAGGGTGGCCAACAATGGCAACAACAACAACCCTCTCAATCTAAACATAAGAACGCACAATCTCATCAGGATGATAGGTCTCAGTCCAAGAGAGACAGGAATTGGAGGAGAATTAAGCATTATCGCTTTGATCAACCAACCCAAAGTTCACAATCTACAGTTAATAGGGGCAGTGTTCAGTAGTCTAGTGCACCTCCAGGTGGTAGAGGTTTTGGTAGAGGTACAAGGTGCTTCTCATGTGGACAGTAGGGTCATATTGCTTGTCAGTGTCCTTAGAAGGGCACTCCTAGATTTACTCAAAGACCAGTGGCTTCAAAGCCAACAATAGGGATTGCAGGTAGATCACACAGAGTTTTTGCTATGATTGATACCGCCAGGCTGAACACCAGGGTATAGTGGTTGAGACATTAGGTGTGTTACAGGGTAGTAGAGTTTTCATTCTTTTTTATTCAAGTGCTTTAGACTCCTTTATTTCTCCTTCTATAGTAGTGTGATGTGGACTGGTGGCAATGAACTAGGACGATAGGTGGCAAGTTGAGTTAGCTTTCGGTGCTAAGGTCACAATTGAGTCTCTTGTCCATGGTTGTAGTTTGAGGATTGGATCTCTTGACACCATGGTTGATCTTTGCATCATTCCTCTTGGGTCTTATGATGTTGTATTGGGCATGGATTGGTTAGAAGCTCACAGAGCAGTCATATATTGTCATCACAAGCTGGTGAAGTATGTTGATGATTCCAGTAGTGAGGTTGAGGTAGTTGGGATTCAAAGACCTATTTCTTTTAGGATGATCTTAGCCATGCAATTGAAGAGGTGTATGTGGCATCGATGTTAGTTTTTTGCAGTGACAGTTAATGATTTGGAGTTAGGAGAGAATCAGGAGGAGGTGTCACTTGATAGTCATCCCATTCTTAGATAGTATGCCAATGTTTTTCCTAGCGAGATTCCTAGGATGCCACCTAAGCATGACATCAACTTTAAGATTGATCTTGTACCTGGAGCTGAGCCCATTTCAAAAGCTCCTTACCAGATGACCACTCAGGAGCTTAAGGAGCTCCGGTTATAGCTTGAGGAGTTGTTAGTGAATGGATTTATTCATCCTAGTGTTTCTCCTTTGGGAGCACCAGTGATATTTGTGAAAAATGACGGGTCCCTTTGATTGTGTATAGATTATCGACAGTTGAATAAGGTGAAAATAAGGAACAAGTATTCGTTGTTGAGGATAGATGATCTATTTGATCAGATCAAGGGTGCTAGGGTATTCTTGAAGATTGATCTTAAATCAGGATATCACCAGTTGTGCATCTTTGAGGCAGATATAGATAAGACCGCATTTTTTACTCAATATGCGCACTATGAATTCATAGTGATGTCATTTGGGTTAACGAATGCACCCTCAATATTCATGAGTTTGATGAATGGTGTGTTTTGCACCTACCTTGACTGGTTTGTCTTGGTGTTTTTAGATGATATATTGATCTATTCTACAACCATGGAGGAGCATGAGGATCACTTGAGATAGGTGCTATAGTGTGTGAGGGAGAATCAGCTATATGCTAACTTGTCAAAGTGTGAGTTCTTTAAGATAGAGGTGAAATATCTAGGACATGTTATATCTAGTGAGGGTATTGCCATGGATCCTTCAAAGATCCAAGCTATCATTGATTGGATTGCACCTACTAATGCAACATAGGTTCACCGTTTCATGCGGTTGGCAGGTTACTACCAATAGTTTGTTCAGGGGTTTTCGAGGATAGCACACCCCATTACTTCTCTTCAGAGGAAAGGAAAGAAATTTGTTTGGTTAGAGCAATGTGAGGCAACTTTTCATACTCTTAAGGAGAGATTGACCAGTGCTCCAATCCTAGTTGTACTTAATCCTTCTGGGGATTTTGTGGTTTGTATAGATGCTTCCTTGGATGGTATAGGAGTTGTGTTGATGTAGGAGGGTCACGTGATTTCCTAAGAGTCTCACAAACTCAAGGATCACAAGTTGAATTACCCAACACATGATCTAGAGTTAGTTGTTGTGGTACATGCCTTGACAAGATGGAGGCACTTTCTATTGGGGCATCGATTTGAGCTGCACACTAATCACCGTAGTTTGAAGTACATCTTTACACAACCTAATCTAAATGCTAGGCAGAGGCAATGGATGGAGTTCCTATGCGAATATGATTTTGAGGTGAAATTCATCTAGGGAAAGGAGAATGTGGTCGCAGATGCACTTAGTAAATGGAGACATGAGTTATCGGCAATGACTGTTGGTGTAGATTTGAAGAGTTGGATAGTTTCAATACTTCCTTCGAATAGTTGGTATCAAGAGGTGAGGACTGAGGTGGAGTTAGGTAGAGCTTTAGAGGGTGGATTTGCAGGATATTCCCTTGAGTTAGATGGTCTTTTGAGGAATTTGGGTTGTATTTATGTACCATCCTCTGGAGATCTTCGTACTTTGATCATGACAGAGGTGCATCAAGCATTGTATTCAGCTCATCCTAGTGTCAAAAAGATGCATGCTAATCTTCGACAACTGTACTTTTGGGCCGGTATGAGGAGAGATATTTATGATTTTGTGTCGAGATGTCTGAAGTGTCAAAGAGTGAAGGAAAAACATCAGCATCCTGTAGGACTTTTGCAGCCTCATTTGGTTCTAGAATGGAAATGGGACATTATCTCATTAGATTTTGTTGTTGGTTTTCCCGTTTCTTCACGTCAGCATGATGCCATTATGTTCACTATGGAAAGGTTGATGAAGGTAGCACACTTCTCTCTTGTCTGTTCCTCTTACAATGCTTCATCAGTGGCCAGAGTTTTCATGGAGGACATTGTCAAGTTACATGGTATTCCTCACCGGATTATTTTAGACATGGATCCTGTATTTACCTCATCTCTTTGGATGTCCCTACAACATGCTTTGGGGACTCAGTTGAAATTTAGTTCAACTTATCATCCGAAGACTGATGAGCAAACCGAGAGGGTCAATCAGATCCTTGAGGATATGCTTTGGATGTACGTCATGGATCAACAGTCACATTGGGAGGACTACCTATATTTGGTAGAATTTTCTTATAATAATAACTATCACAATTCTATTGGCAATGCCTCCATTCCAGGCATTATATGGTCATCTGTGTCAGACCCCATTGAGTTGGGATCAATTGGAGGATAGGGTTCTTCTTGGTCCAGAGATGCTTCAGGAGATGGAGTAGCAGGTGGTTTGCATTAGGGAGCATTTAGTGGTAGCCCGGGACAGACAAAAGAAATATGTTGATGCTCACAAGGTGGACCATCAGTTTTCAGTGGGTGACCGGGTTTTCCTGTGTATGCAACTGCAAAAGATTCTGATCTATTACAAAAAAGGCTCTAAGCTCGCACCACGTTTTGTTGGGCCTTTTGAGATCTTGGAGAGAATTGGTCCTGTAGCATATCGTCTAGCTTTGTCTCCCAATCTCTCACATATACATGATGTATATCATGTTTCAGTACTTAGACCATATTAATATGATATATATCACATCCTCAATTGGAATGCATTACAAGTAGAGGATGGGAAGATATATTTGGAGCCTGTAGGCATCATTCAACACACGAGACTCACACTCAGGGGGCAAGACATTGAGCAAGTTAGGGTCCAATGGGATCTGAACAACGAGTCTTCTACTACTTGGGAGAATTCTTCTAGGATGAGAGAGCTTTATCTATATCTATTTACAAGCTTCTAGGAGTAAGTCTAGTCCTAGGGGGAGGATGTGATGCCCCTCAATTTGCTTTTATTTGGATAGCTACTTGGACTGCACCTAGACTTTCTGATGTTGTTTGCTAGACTTTATGTTACTGTTTGTTGGACATTATGACTCTGTTGGATGTTACTTAGACATTGTGATACTTTGATGATTAGATATGGTGACTGTTTGATGACATTATGATGCTTAGTTTAATGATATTGATGGCATTTTGATATTTGATGTTTCTGATTTATATCATGGTTAGTAGATTAGTTAATTGCTTATTAAGTTGTCATGGATACGATGATATGTATTGTTATATGTATGTGTTATCATGTTTTGATATAAATTATTAGGTTTGGTGAAGGGAAATAGGGTCGCATCACTTGCTTGTGAGTGCCCTATGACGCTGCGACTTTCCCTTCATGTTGTAACTGACTGTTTTATTATGCACATGTTCAATGCTATGTTTTGTTGCAGGCTACAGGTATAGGGCATCGAATCCACCTGATTATTAGGTCTGAGTGTGCCAGATCCCAATGGAGTTGTTGTTTTGAAGGTAGCATTGGGTCCCCCACATCAATCCATCATCCTCGTCGAGGAAGAATCCCTGATGTCACGTTACGTCTGTAAGGTTTGTTCGTATTGTTTCACCTTCATTGTTGTTGACCTACCTTTGTTTTGATAATTGTTTGACTGATCATGGAGTCATGTCTGTCACTTGTGCTTTGTTTTATTATTTCATTATATTTAGATTGTCAAAATTGAAAGGCTTGGTTAGTGAAAATAAAAGTCTAATTAAATTAGAAGAATAAAATTAAAACATATATGGTATTTAATTTGAATAAATTAAGACTTATTGTTCAAATTAGAATATTTAAATAGTATATATATATATATATATTATGTTGTATAAACAAACTTCATATAAAAATATTTAAAATAACAAATTGTAAGCTAAATGGTTCTTCATTTGGCCATTTTATGTAAAGTTTGAAATGGGTTAAGTTTAAATGAAAATTTTGAAGTGGAGGGAGTTCTCAGGAAAGAAGGTAATTAAGTAGTGGAGGTTAATTAAAAAGGAGGTGGAGTTAACTGATAGAGGGGCAATTGGATTTTTTTTTCTCGGAAGAAAAAACTAATTATGGAATGCTTTCCAAAAATATCTTTCTTGAGGCTTCTTGAAAAAAACTTGTCCTAAAAGTTTTGGAAAAATTGTGGATTTGGGTTTTTACAATGGTTGGGAGATTTCAGTTATGTAGGAGATCTCAGGAAGGTGCTACTGTTGCAAGCTGGAGGTGGAAAGCCCTGCAACAAAAACACCCTATCAAGTTAAAGTCTAGGTTCCTTTTATCATTCTCAATTTTAACTCTGAAGTAAATGAAATTTGTTGTGATTGTGTTATTTTGAAAATTTATACCAAACTCTTGTGTAAAAATCGGTGTGAGCCTTGTCCTATTGGCACATTGATATACAATTGCTCAAGATTTTGTAGTTTGTTCAACAAACTCAAAATTGTGTCTCAATCCTTGGTGTTTTACTATATCAATAAAGTTTCTGGAAGGATTCAAATTATATTTATACTTTCTCCTTAATGATTACTTATGACCTATTAAATAAACTAGTCGACACCCAATTTCCCCATGATCTCTTAGTCTCAAACCTGATAAAGGAGGTATTCTTTGTAAAGTGACACTCTTGGAATGGGTAGAGGATTCTGACAAGATCTCAATAGAGAAGAACCCTTCTTATTTTGTATAGAGCAGAACCCTCCTTATTCTGTAGTTCGCAAAAATCTTGGTTGCTTGGACATTTCAATTATTTAGCTTTATGGTTCTTAATGGTTTTCATCAACATCGTTTCTGTTGTTGGATATTTGTCAATTTCTGGTCGAATCCATCTTTCTTTGGAGACTTCCTTATTTTCCTAGTCTTATATCAGTAGTATGCTTAAATTTTCTTCTTTACCATTTAATCTCTTGAAGTCGAGCTAGAGGAAATACTTGCACCAAATTCCTTATCTTCTAATTGGCTGTAGCTAGTCTATATAAATTGGTGTCTCAACTTCTAGTAATTATAGGTGATGTTGCATCCTCAGTTTGTTTTATCATTGTCCTCTCCTCTTATTTTTGACCCCAACCATGAATAAGTTTCTTTCTTTCATATCTAATGAAGGAAAATGACTTGGAAATCACAATTGTTAAAGAGGAATTGGCTATAAAACAATTGAATTTCTATGTAACTCTGTGCTATCTTGGCCCTTGTATTAACTTCCTCTTTGTCCATCGATATGTTATCACTTATATGTCATCGTCGCTAGTATGAGATGTTTTGGTCTTACCTTAGATTGTTGTATTGTAACTTACCTATGTTTGGATGGTGTCACCATCATCTTTTGTTTTCTACAGAATTATGTTTGGAATTTATGATTAATTGTATTTGTTAAGGGGGTTGCCTATCACTGGAACATTAGTTATTTGGCACTGAAGTCATTTAGTTAACCTTAGTTCAATTTGTAGCTTTAGATTTGTATGAGCATAGTGTGAATCATATGTGTTGATTATGATTTGTAAAAGGATACTGTTAGTTATGATAAAGCTTAATTTGCATGTCGATGCTAGAGAAGAACATTGTGTGTTAAGCTTCAGATTTATGCGTTGAGATCTCATCCTTTAGTCCCTTAATTTGTACATGGGTACCTCATTGGGCCTTGTTTTCGGGACCCATCTTTTGCATTTTGTATTGGTTTGTTCCTCCCTAAGTTGCACTTAAGGGAGGGTGTTGGTGTGAATAAGTCTTGTACCTAGTTTATTCTTTTACTAGGTACTTAGGGGACTTAATTCACATGTTAAGTTTACTTAGGATATTAGTTGTATCTTCTAGAAGTATTAGTTGTCTTATCTATACTTTACACTTTCCTAGGTAGTTATGAGTTAGTTGTCTCATGTGATAGGATTAAGACACTTGTCATGATCTTGTCTTATCCTATCTCTCATCCTTGCATTTATAAACAAGGCATCTCTAGCATATTTTACATTGTATTGTATTGTATTGTATTGTATTGCATTGATCATATTGTATCATATTGCAATCCTTGTTTGGTGGAATAGCATCTTCCATTGTTGCTTCTCTCTATCTCTTGTGGAGGTTCTTTGGTGTTGCAGATTGAAGATCTTGGGTTGATCACTTCAACATGGTATCAAAGCTTTGAATCTGGCAAGCCCCTTCCATTTCTTTATTAGAGAGTTTCCATCAATTTCTATTGTGATTTGAGTTTCTTATATTCTATATTGCATGTATGCATTTTTTGTGAGATCTAGTGATTGCAGCGCTTTTGGCTATAGTGGAAGTATTTTAGGTTGTCCCATTTCATCCAGGAGGCTCAAAAAATTCAGATTTGGCTTTTGTTTCACTCAATTTCATCACCATTTGTAACTTTGGAAAAGAGAAAAGAAGGGTTTGGAGCTTAGATCTAGTGAATAGCTTTTTACAGGAGCATTTCAGGAAAAAAATAAGTCTTCTATTGCGTCCGGGTGGCTGTTTCTGAGTTTTTTGATATATAATTTTCCTATATTAGGCAAAAGTTGTTTCTTACCCGAAGGATCGTACAACCCTCCAGGTCAAAGGTACGCGTCGTCAGAAAAAAATTATTATTATCCTCGAGCTATTTTATTTTATCGGCAGTATTCTTCATAAGAAATTTCAAAAAAATTCAAAAAAAAATATTTTTTTTTATAAAGTTTCAAGCGCTTAAAGCGTTGCCCTCATAGTTCTATGGGGCCTATGGCTTGGGAGCCGCTCGCAGAACATTCAAAGTCTGCAGTCCCGCCGAGCGGTTAAGATAACTGCTACCCCCGCCGTTGTGTTAAACCGCCAGGAGGTTGGTGATTTAACTATCGGGTGACAATAGCCGCGAAGCTAGTAAACCGCCAGCAAAGCACCCTAGACCTAGTTGCCTGCATGCGACTGGGCAAAATGAACCCACTAGCGGTTTTCTGATTTGTCGATGTTTTGCCTCAGCCACTGACACAGTCACATGGGTGACCAGGAGCCAGTGCCAGGGAGCTTAACTTTTGCGCCTGGTTAGTGTTCAGTTTTGCTCCTGTTTAGTCTTTAAAGTGCCTAAAACAGGTCTTTTTTTCAATTTTGCATAACTTTTCGCCACAGTGTCGTATTTTCAAAAACGAGATATCGTCAAAAATATGGTTCAATGAACTTCATAGTGGTGTAGGTTATTTTTTTAGATTTTGACATTTTCTTGCTAGTTTTTCAGCTTGAAGGTACAAGTGCATTTATTGTTTGTTCTTGGCGTAACTTTTGTAAACGAAGTCAAAATTTGGCAAACTTTTTTTTGAAATTGCTTAGAAAATTGAAAGGAATTTGTTTGTAGCCTTCTTTTTCAATTTTGGCAAGCTCTTTTTTTTCCTAAAAATTGTAAAAATCATCGTGTGTTATAAACAGTTGATTTGAGCTTTTACTTATAAAAATTACAAAATTTCTTCATTGTAATTTGCAAGGGGGTTGCAAAATCAGTTTTAATACATTCTGGGGGGTGAAAGGAACAATTTAAGTGTCACATTTTCTTCTTTCTTTTGGTGTTCATGGCAGATCTAAGGAAAATTGAACCACTCAATCCACACAATTATTATACATGGAAGCTAAAAATGACTCAATTGTTACAATCTAAGGGTCTATGGCCAATGTTAGATGCAGAACAACCTGAATTCACAAGGGATTATGAAAAATTTGTTCATAGATGTAAAATGGATGAAGCAAAAGGTCTCATTGGTTTACATGTATTCGATAATTTGTTTTTTCATATTTCAGAGTGTAAAACACCTAAGAATGTTTGGGATAAACTTGAAGAATTGTATAGAAAATCATATTAGTTCTAAGTCTTGAAACTTCAAGCAGATCTACAATCACTCTCTCCAAATGCATTTCCTTCAATTCAACATTTCCTTGCACAATTCAAGTTGATTTTGTCACAGTTGAAAGGATGTGGGCAAGATAAATCTAGTGATGAATGTATCTTCTTGATTCTGTCTAAATTAAAGGGCCCTTATCAAGTGTTTTCTTCTACTTTCTATTCAATTCAAGATTTGGCTTTTGTTTTGCTCAATTTCATCGCCATTTGCAACTTTGGCAAAGAAGGGTTTGGAGCTCAAATCTAGTGAATAGCTTTTTACAAGAGCATTTTGGGAAAAAAATAAGTCTTCCATTGCATCCAGGTGTCCGTTTCCAAGATTTTTGATATACAATTTTCCTATATTAGGCAAAAGTTGTTTCTGGGGTAAATTTTTTTTACCCGAAGGGTCGTATGACCCTCCAGGTCAAAGGTACGCGTCGTCATAAATTTTTTATTATTATTCTCAAGCTATTTTATTTTATTGGCGGTTTTCTTTGTAAATTTTTTCAAAAAATTTCAAATAAAATTAATTTTTTTTTTATAAAGTTTCAAGCGCTTAAAGCGTTGCCCTCATAGTTCTATGGGGCCCGTGGCTTGGGAGCCGCTTGCAGAACATTCAAAGTCTGCAGTCCTGCCGAGCGGTTAAGATAACCGCTACCCCCGCCACTATGTTAAATCTCCAAGAGGTTGGTGATTTAACTGTCGGTGATAGTGGCCACTAGGAACAATAGTCGCGGAGCTAGTAAACCGCTAGCAAACCACCCTAGACCCAGCTACCTGCATGTGACTGGACAGAACGAACCCGCTAGCGGTTTTTTGATTTGCTGATGTTTTTCCTTAGCCACCAACGTAGTCACGTGGGTGACCAGGAGCCAGTGCCAGGGGGCTTAACTTTTGTGCCTGATTAGTGTTCAGTTTTGCTCCTGTTTAGTCTTTAAAGTGCCTAAAACAGGTCTTTTTTTCAATTTTGCATAACTTTTTGCCACAACGTCGGATTTTCAAAAATGAGATATCGTCGAAAATATGGTTCGACGAACTTCGTAGTGGTGCAGGTGATTTTTCCAGATTTTGACATTTTTTTGCCAGTTTTTTCAGCTTAAAGGTACAAGTGCATTTATTGTTTGTTCTTGGCGTAACTTTTGCAAAGGAAGTCAAAATTTAGCAAACTTTTTTTTGAAATTGCTTAGAAAATCGCAAGGAATCTGTTTGTAGCCTTCTTTTTCAATTTTGGAAAGCTCTTTTTTATGAAAATTGTAAAAATCACCATGTGTTAAAAACGGTTGATTTGAGCTTGTACTTGTAAAAATTGCAAAATTTCTTCATTGTAATTTGTGGGGGGGTTGCAAAATTAGTTTTAATACATTCTGGGGGGAGAAAGGAACAATTTAAGTGCCACATTTTCTTCTTTCTTTTGGTGTTCATGGCGGACCTAAGGCAAATTGAACCACTCAATCCACACAATTATCATACATGGAAGTTAAAAATGACTCAATTGTTACAATCTAAGGGTTTATGGCCAATGTTAGATGCAGAACAACCTGAATTCACAAGGGATTATGAAAAAATTGTCCATAGATGTAAAATGGATGAAGCAAAAGGGCTCTTTAGTTTACATGTATTCGATAATTTGTTTTTTCATATTTCAAAGTGTAAAACACCTAAGAATGTTTGGGATAAACTTGAAGAATTGTATGGAAAATCAAATTAGTTCTGAGTCTTGCAACTTCAAGCAGATCTACAATCACTCTCTCCAAATGCATTTCCTTCAATTCAACATTTCCTTGCACAATTCAAGTTGATTTTTTCATAGTTGAAAGGATGTGGGCAAGATAAATCTAGTGATGAATGTATCTTCTTGATTCTGTCTAAATTAAAGGGCCCTTATCAAATGTTTTCTTCTAATTTCTATTCAACTATGGATGCAATGGGGAAATATTACAAAATTCCTACATGTAAGTTGTTTTGTGAGTGTCTTACTAGGGAGGAGGCCAAGTTGATTCAGTTGGATGCCTTACCTAATTCTAAGAATCATGCTCTAATGGCTCAATCATCCAAGGGTAAAGGAAAGAACAAGAAGAAGCCCAAAGCATAATCATCTTCAGGTAGTGAGAATCCCTCCAAACCGAAGCCAAAGAACAATCAAAATTCCACTCCATCTCCTTCTCCTTCTACCTCTGGAGATTCTTCTTCCAAGTCCAAGAAAAAGAAAGGAGAACCTTGTTCATTTTGTGGCAAAACTAGGCATGATGCAACTCGTTGCTTTAAGAGATTAGAATCCTTGGAGGAAGCTATGAAGAAGCACAATATTTCAGTGTCTAAGCCTTCTTCCATGGGCAAAGGTCAAGCTCTTTCAGCACATGCTATTCATTCATCTTCAGACAGATGGATTCTTGATTTAGGTGCTTCACATCACATGACCAATTCACGTGATCTTCTTGATTCCATTGTTCACACTTCTACTTCTCAAATTATAGTTGGGAACTCTTCACAAATTCTAGTTTTGGGGATAGTCTTTGTTCAGATGCTAGATGGGTGCATTGAGGATGTTCTTCTTGTTCCTGATATTTCAGCGAATCTACTTTCCATATATCATATTTTTCATTCTCGAGATGGGAAGTCAATTGAGTTTACTCCACAAAATGTGACTATTAGATATTTATAGGATCCTGAGAATGTTATTGCTATAGGGATAGTTGATCATGAGAACCGTTTGTATTGATTTGATTGATTTGATTCTTCATCGGGTTCTTGTTTTGTTGCTCATGCTGATTCAATGAGCAAGCTTTGGCGTGCAAGATTTGGGCACTTGAACTATAGATATCTTTAGCAGATGTAAGCACATAACTTAGTGGTTGGTCTTCCAAAGATCACTTGCACATATGGTGTTTATCAAGGTTGTGTTCTTGGCAAGCAACATCAAGATCCTTTTCTTAAGGGTCAAGCTACTCGTGCAACCACACCCCTTGAGTTGGTCCATAGTGATCTCATGTCATTCCCAACTCCTTTTTTAGGGGCTAAGTATGTGATCACATTCATTGATGATTTTTCCCACTGGACATGGGTCTATTTTCTGAAGCTCAAGAGTGAATCCCTCGCCAACTTCAAGACCTTCAAAACATTTGTGGAGGAGTCAGGTTTTTCTCTTCGATAGATAGGCACAAATAATGGGGGGGAGTATGTCAATCAGGCATTTCAGGATTTTTGCAGTGAGCATGGTATTCTTCATCAATACATGGTACCTTACACTCCTCAATAGAATGGTGTGGTGAAGAAAAAGAACAGGACTCTCAGGGAAATGGCCAATTGTATGATTCAGTCTACCAACATTTTGGGCCGAAGCTGTCAATTGTGCCAACTATATTCAGAACCATATGCCCACAAGGTAGTGCAGAATATGACCCCTGAGGAGGCTTGGTCTCATCACAAACCTAATGTATCCTTCTTCAAAGTATTTGGTAGTGAGGCTTGGGCATTCATTCTGAATGGTTGGCATAAATCCATGGAGAAGAAGAGTCAGCGGTACATCTTTGTTGGCTATTGTGAGGATGTGAAGGCATACAAATTGTTTGATCCTGACACATGAGAGGTTCATTTTTGATGTGATGTTCAATTTTCTGAGACCTTCACCCAGCCAGATCCTCCTTCGACTTCTTCTTCATCACAACCTACTCAGTCTTCTTTAGTTGATGATGCTTTTCTACTTGAGGAAGATTTTGATGATGGTCTTGATGCACCTCCTCCTCATTCACCCACTAGGCCATGATGGGCTCAAGTTACTCTTGAGGAGGCTAGTCCTCTTGTTGGTGATCCCATAGACACTCACCGCACTCGTTCTTAGACTTCAGGAATCAGTCTTTTGAGTCATGTTGTTTTAGATGATCCTTAGAAGTTTTCAGATGCTTCAGGTATTCCAGAGTGGGATAGTGCTATGGCTGATGAGTATTCTTCTTTGATGAAGAATCATACTTGGGATCTTGTGCCTCTTCCTAAGGGAAGAAATTTGGTTCGATGCAAGTGGGTGTATCGTACCAAGTATGCAACCGATGGTTCCATTGACAAGTACAAGGCTCGTCTTGTTGCAAAGGGGTTTTCTCAGGTTGAAGGGATTGACTATTTTGAGACCTTTTCTCATGTTGCCAAGATGGATTCTATTCGCCTTGTCCTTGCTATAGCCACATCTCAAGGATGGTTAGTATATCAGATGGATGTGAAGAGTGCCTTCTTGCATGGGGATCTTCATGAGGAGATCTATATGGAGCAACCACCAGGTTTTGTGCAAGACTCTTCACTTATTTCCAGGCTTCGATGTTCATTGTATGATCTCAAACAAGCCCCTCGAGCTTGGTATGAGAAGATGGATAATTTCTTGCTTGCTTTTGCCTACACTCGCTACCATTCTGATCCCACAGTTTATACTCAGAGACATGGAGAGGATCTACTCATACTTGTGCTCTACATGGATGATTTGATTCTCACAGGGAGTTCTACTTCCATGATTCAGAGTACACAGCGAGCATTGATGGAGTGATTTGATATGACCAGCCTTGGTCTTTTGCATTACTTCCTTAGTCTTCAAGTTCATCAAACTTCTGAGGGGATCTTCATTTTCCAACAGAAGTATGCTCTTGATTTGCTTCAGAGGTTTGGCATGGCTGATTGCAAGCCTTCCCCTACTCCATTCCAGTCAGGTATTATACTGTCTACCAGTTGCACTACTCCTACAATTGATCCTACTCTGTATCAACAGTTGGTTGGCAATCTTTTATACTTGACACATAGTCATCCTGATATTTCCTTTGCGGTTGGACTTGTCTCTCGCTTCTCAAAGGAGACTCATGAGAGTCATTGGAAGGTTGCTAAACGTATCTTGAGATACATTCAGGGCACTACTCATTTTGGAATTCACTACACTTTAGGTGCATCTCAGATTGTGGGCTTCACTGACTCAGATTGGGCTAGTGATGTCAATGATAGGAAGTCTACTTCTGGCTTTTTCTTTTTCCTTAGTTTTGGTCTGATTGCATGGTCATGTAAGAATCAGACTGCTATTGCATTATCATCAATAGAGCCTGAGTATCGAGGTGCAATGTTGGCTAGTCGGGAGGTTTTGTGGCTTCGTCAGTTGATGACTGAGTTTGGATAACCTTCCACTCATCCCACTACTCTTTGGTATGATAATCAGAGTTCCATTCATATCTCTCACAAGCCAATGGAGCATCAACGTACTAAGCATATTGAGATCCACATGCACTTCATCAGGAAGCTCATCCAAGATGGTGTTCTCAGCTTGGAATATTTGCCTATAGATCAGCAAGTTGCAGACATCTTCACTAAACCTTTGGCATCACCTCATTATCTTCAATTGTGATCAATGCTTGGGGTGAAGGAAATTGTCCTTGGGGGGTCTTGAGGAGTCCTCCTTCCTTCATTAGTTTTTTAGCTTTCATTATAGCTTTTTCTCTCTTTTGGAGAGTATTTTTCTCCCATAGGGTTTTTCTTCTTTTCTCTATGTATGAGAGTTTTATTTTTGGTTTGTACATGGGTACCTCATCAGGCCTTGTTTTCGGGACCCATCTTTTGCATTTTGTATTGATTTTTTCCTCCCTAAGTTGCACTTAAGGGAGGGTGTTGGTGTGAATAAGTCTTGTACCTAGTTTATTCTTTTACTAGGTACTTAGGGGACTTAATTCACATGTTAAGTTTACTTAGGATAATAGTTGTATCTTCTAGAAGTCTTAGTTGTCTTATCTATACTTTACACTTTCCTAGGTAGTTATGAGTTAGTTTTCTTATGTGAAAGGATTAAGACACTTGTCATGATCTTGTCTTATCCTATCTCTCATCCTCGCATTTATAAGCAAGGCATCTCTAGCATATTTTACATTGTATTGTATTGTATTGCATTGATCATATTGTATCATATTGCAATCCTTGTTTGGTGGAATAGCATCTTCCATTGTTGCTTCTCTCTATCTCTTGTGGAGGTTCTTTGGTGTTGTAGATTGAAGATCTTGGGTTGATCACTTCAACATATATATGTGTAAACATGGGATGTTTAAGTGAACTTAATTGTCATAATATTAATAAAAAATAGCTATTATTTATTTGGAGAATGATTCATCTATAAATGAATAAATAGAATTAGTGTTTTCATGTCTTCTTATAGTTTGAAATGTTATTTTGAACAAGTGAATGGCTTATGATTTTGGAACGAATGTGAAAGTTGTACAACTGTGTAAGGCTAGGATGATTTGTTCACTTGATGGATTTATTTGTTTAAATTGATATGGGGGAAACTTTATCTTGAATATGTATATGATGACCATTTACCCTGCACTTTATCTTCTCCTTTGTGATTGAATTTATGAACTTTGTGAGTGGGAAGGGTAATTCCTCGCTATGTGAATCACCTGAGTTTTGAGTTGTGCAAGTGGTGTTGTTTTCAATTCCAGTGAGTTTTGGTTGGTAATAGGGGAGTGGCTTCCAATGGGGGCCGACACACAAAGGGGTGTCTGGATAACCCATGTGGAATTTTGGTTAACAAGTGATAACATAAAAAATAAACTAGGGGGATTGGGTAGCTAAAACTTTAACAACATAAATTTATACCTCGCTCAGGCTCAAGTGCTCATTTAGGCTTGAGGTGAGACAGGAAGGCCTGGAATGGAAAAACAATTATCTCGTCTCCATGAGAGGTAAGTTGATTTTGCATAAGTTGGCATGAGGGGCTGGAGAACAATAGAGGCTACCAGAATAACCCAGGATGGGGGTCGGGGCCTAGGAAGATCTACCTAGATAACCTATGACCAACTATGTGATGACACTTCCCCTATGACAACCATGAGTTCCCTTAATTGTTGTTTTACCTTGGATGTTTATGTGCCTCTGGAAGTATAGTCATTGTTGTTTGTTGTTGTTGTTCATCTTGTTCTTGTGAGTTATGTCAACCTTGTGATGTCTTAGTCCTTTGTCTATCAATAATGATGGGGACATTTGTTACCTCCTAGCACAGGTGGTGAACCTTTGGGTTCACATGGTTTGGTGGAACATGTTTCATTCTCCATTGGGTTCCCTTCTCTTGAGTGTATCGTGGAGATATCACTTGATCTGAAGACTCCTGTACTGTATCTTCTATTGGCATTTGTAATCATTGTACTTGTATTTGTATTGTATCTCAATTATGCATCATGTATTTTGTATTTGAGTACTCCTCACATGTAATGAGGAAGTATTATTAAACAAAATGTATTTGTAAAGATGAAACTAATTTAACTCTGTTATGTGATGAAATATGTATTCAACGATATTGTTCGTGTTAAGTGGAATGAATGTAATTAGTTATCTTTATGTTTAATTTATGGTTGTATATCATGGATTATTTGATTATATGTTATGTGTAGATGTGATGCTTAATTGATGATAGAATTGATTATTACTAAGCTTAATGCTTTCTGTTAATTTTCTTATAGGAATTTACGTAATGCAGTCGTGCACCCTAAAGGATGTAGGATAGCAATTAAGACTATGTACAGTTTCAATCGTGCAACATTTCACTTTAAAAAAAAATGATCCATTTTTTTTAGTTGTTGAGTGTTGTCCTCGAGGGTTCGTGGCGGGGGCGTTATAGAATCAGTGGAGAAACATTGTGAAGATTTAATCATTAACACAATCTTTATATTTTTTATAGTATAATATAATATCAAATAAAAAATTATTTATATATTGTATATTATACTATATCCTAAGTGAAGTATTGCAATAACTTATATTTTTCATCATACTTTTTTTTTAGACTACAAAAATCAGGTAGACTAGAAAAATCAGGTAGCCCCCTATAAACTGTAGTGTGCCTGGAAAAAACAATTCACGTGACCAATGACATTGTCACGACATGCCCTTTGATACCATGGGGACGAGGGGAGACTAGACCTTGTGACCTCTTACCTACAATGGGATGCTTTAGCCAATCGAGCTAGGCCCCTCAACCCTATATTTTTCATCATAAATTAATAAATAATTATAAAAATATAATTTTATAGTTAGTTAATAATTTAAGGTTGATTAATTTATAGTATTAAATATATAATAATATATAATATATAATATTTAATAATATGTTATATATAAATATTATATAATATTATATTATATATAAATATAATAATAAATAATAAATTAATAATTTTATATTTTCATCATTAACTAATAAATAATTATTAAAATATAATTTAATATTTATGTATATAGTATTAAAAATAAAATAATAATACATAATATTAAATAAATAATATTTTATAATATTAAATATATAATAATATATTATTTATAAATATTATATAATATTTTATATAATAAATAAATAATTAAATAATAGTTTTCTATTTTTAAATAATCATTAGTATTGTTATAATATTATGTAATAATATAATAATTTAATATTATAAATAGTGTAATAATATATTAATAGTTAATATAAATATCACAATCTTGCTCTTTCTAAAACACTCAAGTTAGGACATAGGAAACATTTCAGGGATATAATCATTAACATGGAAACTTCAAATACCTGTCTTTCTTAAACGACGTGAAGGCCCCAAAAATAACTCAAATCTCTTCAACCAATCAGAGTGCCATAATTAATTTTTAAAATATTTTTTGTTAAAAAATTTAGATCTTAACAATTGATAAGATTAGAAAACATAAATATTTGTCTCACAGTAAAAAATTCTCATATATTAATTCATTAATAGACACTATAGACACATAAAAATGACCCAGGCCCTCGAGTTGCATTTTTCTATGCCAACCACACTTCTCCCTCACATAATCAAAGTATTAATTATTCCTCTATGATTATTTAAATACATCACTAATCAATCCTTATTTCCTCTATAACATTACCATTTATCCTTCAATTAAATAAACTTATTTATTTAACCCACTTTCCATCCCACCAAATAAATAATTAAAATAATTATCAAATATTGTCTTTTGTCTTATTCCCATTTATGAATTAAATCATTATTTAATTCATAAGTCAACTTTCCTCCATAAATTAAATAATTTCTATTATTATTTGATTTTCCAAATACCTATTTTTCTATCTCATTTATTTTCCACCATTGATTTAATTGGCTAAATCTCAACCCTTCATTTCAAAGCTTGCCCTAACTTTGACCTAATGTTGTGTAACGCCCCACCACGTAACCCTAGAGAATGATACAAACACAACAAAAGTGTAGCAATTTTTTTTTAAGTGTAATTAATAATAGTAAGGTGAACTATACTTAACGCATACATCCTCTATGGTATGTGACAACGCTTACATTCAAATCCCATAATATACAAAAGTAAACTACCATTGCATATAAATAATACTCATGAAGTAAAGAACATAGATCCAAAGCATAAAATCCATCTCATTAGATACAAAGTACATTAAAGAATCATCCATACATTGAATTTATTCAATAAAACAGTATAAGACTCATTTCCAAAATGAGGAAGATTATACAATAATGTTACAATTACAATGATACAAGAATCCTCCTCGAATACAAATGAGGAGTAGTACATATACAAAGTATCCAACTGATACAAAGGAATCATAAGAAATGGAACATATCAACTGGAACATGTAGGCTCTCCAATCTGGAAGATCCTTCCATCACGAACATGAAATGGGAACCCAATGGTGTAAGGTGCACGTTCCACCCAACCAAGTGGTACCCGAAGGCCCACCCCTTGTGCTAGGAGATGGTAAAAGGATTTTCTAGGCAAAACCAACAACCACTAGACACATGCAACACACAATAATAAACTACACAAGTACAAAACATAACATGAATGTTACATTGCTTCCAAAGTAAAATAATCAAGTATATCAACTGCACAATACATATTGTTGTCATAGGAGGAGTGTCACACATAATTTTCTATGGGTTACCTTGGCGTAACCTTCCTAGGCTACTAGACCCCCATCCTGGGTTACCCTGGCCACCTCTACTGACTGTCAGACCCCCATACAAACTATACTTCTCATCTCACCTCAAGCCTAAACAAGTGCTTGAGCCATGAGAAAGGCATTCATTATCTTTATTATTATGAGAGTTACCCATTCCCTTAATTCTTTTTAAGTTATCACTTGATTAAAACCTCAATGAGTTACTTTGCCGCCTCATTGTGTGCCTAAACCCCAACTGAGAGCCACTTCCCTACCAACAACACAAGGATCTAATCCACAAACCAAGGGTAAACATAGTGCACAAAATGGACATTAAATCCCAATCCAAAATATAAAATGCCACACATCTCGCTCGTAATAACTGGGTGTTAAACTAAAACTCAACCAAGTGCACTACCCAAGGAATACAAAGGGTTGAACCATAAAATACAACAACCCCCTCATAAATAATATCATTTGGAAGACTTACAAAATCACAATTAACCAATATCCCCAAAAATGTGAAGAGAAGAAATCACAACTTATTAAGCAATTCAAAAAAGTATTAAATACTAACATTAGGATTTCTTAAATCCATTTTCCATTTCAAGAAAATAATAATACATTGCTTGATATAAACCTGTAGATAGGGAAAAATCAATCAGATTTAATGTAATGAAAACAATAAACTATTAGATCCTTTCAAACACAATAGAGTACGAAATAACACGAAAATCACAATAAGAAGCACAAATGCAAATTGATCTCCACGCTAAACTCGATTTATCTCCATTGCTCTTCTCCACTTGCACAAGGAGGCAAGATTTCGAAGGTTGATAATAGAGGAATGTTGGATGCTCATTCCCGCAGCATAACGACTTGACAATGAAGAATGACCAATGAAGAGAATGATAGAGATGGATTGAAGAATTATTTTGACAGAGTGAAGATGCTAGAAGAAGATTCGATCCAAATGGCTTGTGAAAGGTTTGATTTATAGATTTTCGATGTGGACAGAGATAAGATTTGATAAGATTGATAAGGATTTGATTTTTGACAAAAGAGGAAATACAATGAGATGAGATAAGATTTTGATTTATTGTTTTAAAGGAATTAAAACAAGATAAGATAAGATGTGAAAAGATAGAAAGATTTTGATTCTCTTTTAAAGGAAATAAATCCTGAAAAATATGAGAAGGATAATTGATGAATTATCTAATTAAATAAATTAATTAGATGCACACGAGTTCAGTTTTGGAAAGAAAGCGAGAAGATCTTTTTGAGATTTTATTAATTAAATAAATATTTGATTTATTTAATTAATGTTGGATTTATGATTTCATTAATTAAATAATATTATTTAATTAACATTAGAGGAATGGATGAAAATGATTTAATTAATTAAATAATATAAATTATTTAATTAACATTAGAGGAATGGATGGAAATGATTTAATTAATTAAATAATATAAATTATTTAATTAACATTAGAGGAATGGATGGAAATGATTATGAATTTAAATAAATAAATAAAATTTATTTAATTAAATAGATGATGACATGGGTACCTAGGGCAAAGCATGCTACAAGATGCCTAAATGATGTAATATTGAGACAGGTGTTGTAAGAGGACAATTTTTTGATGTCTACATTTTGCCCCTCTTTGAGATGATGTTCGAGATGATGAGATTTGTGTCAAGTAACATCATTTCAAAGAATTTAAGGTATGGATAGAGGAAAATGGATAATGATAGAAATATAGGATGATGATGGAATGATGATGCCCCCTTGAGAGGATAGGCATGTTGAACAAACACAGGTAGGCTCTCAAAATGAAATGATAAAGGGAGGAATAAGATGAATGATGCAAGATAGGAAGTGGATGAAGGAGATGAATGATACGTTATGCTGCAATGAAGGTGAGCAACCATGATGTTTGATATAGCACTAGATGTTATGCACCAAGATATAAGGACCAAGGTGACGATGCGTCGCGTGCCCCAGTGTAATACAACCTTGTCTAGACATATGAGAAAGTAGACTTAGACCATTAAAGTCCTAATGCACAAAATGTATGTGTAGACATCTAAATTTAATCACTCCCATATGATTAAATTTACTCCCTTTTTGTCTATCATATTAAACATTAATTTACTAAATTAATATTGCACCTTTTGTCTCACATCGATAAAGTATTTAATTTAATAATTAATACTTTATCTTTCACCTTCTTCCTCTCTAAATTAAATAAATACACTAATTTATTTAATTTAGTCATTTTTACCCTTTTGATTTAAAATCAATTTAAAATTCTTCATTTTCTCGCTCCTTGTCACATCTTCCAACATTTGCCACTTACCTCTAATCTTCCATTAATTAGCCTAATCCAATATTTGCACAACCTTAACCAAGATCATTAGCCAGATTTAACCACTTTTTAGTCAACCTTTGCATTTACCTTCTTTTGGCATTGACCCCCTTTCCCATGTGAATTTTTAATTCACATTTATTTATCCTAGATTCCCCTCCTTTATATGTGAATTTTTAATTCACATTCCATCCTTCCAAGGCTTCTAGAACCTTGGACTTGTCACAATCTCCATATGTGACCAAGTCCCACCTTTTTGGAACCCACCTTTTATCCTTTAGATTCTCCTAAGAATGTGAATTTTTAATTCACATTCATGTTTTCAACCACCTTTCCTTTTCCCATGTAGACTTTTGAGGAATTCCAAAATTTCTCAAATGTCCCTTTCACTCCCACTTGGGGACAAAAAATCCTTTTTTGTGGAAATCTTCTCACTCCCCAAGGTTCTTGTCCTTCCTCCACCTCATGTACCTTTTGGCCACCTCACTTACACCTCATCTTCTCTTGGCCACTTCACCATCCACATGTCAAGATGTGAGGGCTTGTGGGTTCTCAACCCACCATAGCCCTTCATCTTGGCCTTGTTGGATGCATCTTGAATATTGAATTCTCTAGAGAATTCAAATTCTCCTATAAATATCCCCTCCTCAAGGGCATTTTCAACACTTAGCCATTTGATAACTACATGCTGCCAATTTGCATTCTCAATCATCCACTATCATCTAGCCATTCATTCTAATCACTTTGCACATACAATCTTGCATTTAGTCACTCAAGAAACCATCTAAGGAGCACACAAAATCATCCCAAGCAAGGGCCAATCAAGGAGACATCAACAGCAAGGAAGGTGAAATCGTTTGTATCTTGTTTTGTCCATTTTCCTTCTTGTTTTATCACTCTTTAAGCTAATCTTGAAGTGTCCTTAGTCTTTTATCACTTGCATTTTTAAGGTATTTTGCACATTAGAGTAGGGTAAAATTCCAAGGTACACATTTCTGGCACGCCTGGTGGGACCCACAAACGGGTTCTTGCATTTAACCTTTGTTTTGGCTAAGAACTTTGCGGGAAAAGGTCGCAGAAAGGCGGAAGCGCCCTCTGCTTTACTGCAGAAAGGCGGAAGCGCCCTCTGTCCTACTGCAGAAAGGCGGAAGCACCCCCATTTTTGCTGTAGAAAGGCGGAAGCGCCCTCTTGTCTGCTATAGAAAGGCGGAAGCGCCCTACCTCTGAAAGTCTTATTTTCTTCTAACAAGTTTGCTGCAATTAGGGATATATTTAGAAGGTTTTTCTAACACTTTTCTTGCAGCGGGAGGGGCACAACTTTCCATTTTCTTAAAAATATGATTACCTTTTGTTGCAGAAAGGCGGAAGCGCCCTCTAACCTTTTGTTGCAGAAAAGCGGAAGCGCCCTCTAATCTTATCGCAGAAAGGCAGAAGCGCCCCTATTTTTGCTTCTGAAAGGCGGAAGCGCCCTCATTTTGCTGCAGAAAGGTGGAAGTGCCCCTATTTTTGCTGCATAAAGGCAGAAGCGCCCCAAAACAGCTGCAGAAAGGCGGAAGCGCCCCAAAACAACACAGTTTGGAAGGTAAAACAGTCATTTTAGCTTTGTTTTTGCTCCCGTTTTTTGCTATTTTCAAGTAGTAACCCTCTAACATTATTTTGGCAAGGATATTGGTGCTTTTTGCTAACGTTTTGCAGCATATTATGGCATAATTGACCGAGGACGAAGAAGAAGGCAACTAACATTTGCTTGCAGGACCATCTATTTGATCAGATTTTTTAAAAAAAAATAAAAATAAATTATCTTTGTTATTTTGGAACATAGTCTAATTAGGGGGGATAAACTTCATTGCTTGCTATGATTGTTTATTCTTGTGTTACCCAAGGGGGCATTGATTGTTTTCACTTTCCCCTTGCACTTCGTGTGAGCCTAGGGAGTAGTTGGAAGCGGTTAGTGTCTTCTTTTTAGTGGGACCTGCTTGGGGATTTCATCACCCCAAGGGACGATTCCAACCACGTGTACCGGCAGGGTATATAAAGGGGGGAGAATGAGAGTTGTACCCCAATCCAGTCACGTCGTAATTGGCGGAGCGTCGAAGCTAGGGTGATACCTAGATAGACGTGAAGAGTTGGTCTGAGCCTTTCAGTATCTCACTGGGGTTCTCGACTCACGCTTGTGACGGGCTGGTGTTCACAGTTGTGCCTCACGTACCGAGAGTATATTGAGGACTCCCTAGAAGCCTTGTGCATCCTAGATTAAGACCTTGCCTGGCCATACCCTTAAGATTAATCATAGGATTGTGCTTGCTTGAAGTGTTTACTTGTGAAAAATCTGTCAAATCTTTGATACTTTGGCCTTACTTTGCCATTTTGCATCATTTCCATAGCCATTGCCATCAAAACCAAGCTCTGTCTTACTGCAGAAAGGCGGAAGCACCCCTGTTTTGCTGCAGAAAGGTGGAAGTGCCCTCTGTTTTGCTGCAGAAAGGCAGAAGCGCCCCTGTTTTACTGCAGAAAGGCGGAAGCGCCCCTGATTTTGCTGCAGAAAGGTGGAAGCACCCCTGATTTACTGCAAAAAGTTGTCAACACCCCTAATTTTGCTGTCAACACCCCTGATTTTACTGCAGAAAGCTGACTACACCCCTTTAACTTCTGGGGCCATCATTTACAAACCGTACGTCAAATCGACTTCGTCCAAAAACCAAAGTTGCTTAGTTTTTCAAGCTCTATCCAGTGGTACCTTCCATTTCCTCCTATCTAGAATTTGACCATCCCGGGGTGGCCACGCCCCGCATCATGGGGTGGATATGCCCCTAACTTCCCGGGGCTGTCGTTTACAAACCGTGCATCGGATCAACTTCATTCAAAAACAAAAATTGCTCAATTTTTTGAGCTCTATCTAGTGACACCTTTTGTAAATTCCTATCTAATCAAACCAATCCATTCCTCCAGTCATCTAATCAATCTAAGCACACCAATCCTATCAACTTCATCCAATCAACATCATCTAATCATTTGATCCTATCCAATCAAACTGATCTAGTACTTTAATCAAATTCATCAAATCATCTACCTGATCCAATCATTTGTCTACCGAATCCCATCAAAATCAAAAGCAATCCCATCCAATCATCCTAATCTGAGCTTTTGTCCAAT
Organism: Sequoia sempervirens; assembly: GCA_007258455.2. Classification (NCBI taxonomy): domain Eukaryota; kingdom Viridiplantae; phylum Streptophyta; class Pinopsida; order Cupressales; family Cupressaceae; genus Sequoia; species Sequoia sempervirens. Next base: position 34,975 of record VDFB02043154.1, read on the forward strand.
CCTGATCTGAGCTTGACCAAAATCCTGATTTGAGCTTTAATACGTTCCCATCCAAAATCTTTTATCCATCCTCTTTATCCTTTCACCATCATGAATCCTCATCCTCCAACAATAGTAGTCAAGGGAAACCCTAATTACGTTGATGACAATAACGAAAGTCTTGTCGATCAAGAGGTCACGACATAGATCCCCTTGACACTATCATATCTAGTAAGCTTTCTCCACCCACTTTCCAAAATCCAATTACTCCTATGAGCTATCTCGTTATGTCTTCATCCATGCCTAATCATGCTCCTTATGCCACCTTTGACAATGGATATCCATCCTTCATCCCCATATTTTTCATTTCCTTCATCTACCTCATCCTCTTATACAACATCTACATCCTCTTATCCCAATTTTCCATCCCAATACTCCTATTACAATTCCCCATCCATGTCCCCCTATCGTAATCCTCTTTCCCAATCTTCCCATACTAATCCTACATCCACACCCTTTTACCTTAATCCTACATCCATGTCCCCTCATCCTAATCCATCATCCCAATATTATAATCCATCCCCCACATCCTCTTGTCCCACTACACCAACTATATCCTCTTGTCCTAAACCACAATCCATGTCCCCCTATATTAATTCACCACTCCAATATCCTTACCTTAACCCTCCATCCAATCCTATTCCTCCATCTACTCCTAGTCCTCCATCCAATCCCATTCATCCATTTACTCCTAGTCCTCCATCCAATCCTAATCCCCCATCTACTCATAGTCCTACATTGAATCCCATTCCTCCATCTAACCCTAGTCCACAATCCATAATCCCTCATCCATTTCAACCACCCTAGCCAAGCCAACCATATGCAAGTCTCTCATTTCAGAAGTTCTCCAAGGACTCATTACAAAGAAGCCATCCCCAACTCCACAACTTGAAGTCATGGAACCATGGCATCTAGATCCATCATCCATGGTCACTTGTGATGAGACCCTTCTCCATACCACACCTATTATTGATGTTACCACCTCTAGTACTGCTCAAACCATTGAAACCATTGAACCCACTAAATCCATTGAACCCCCACCTCCTACTCCAAGAACCACCGAATCCATCGAAGACACCCAATTCCAATCCACTCCCTCTACTCCTAGATCCACCCAAATCCAATCCACTCCTCCCACCCCTAGTAGCACCAAAACCCATTCCAATGAACCTCATGAATCTTCCATCCCTCCATCTTCCCCACTTGAAGAGTCCCAACAAGACTCCATTATCATGCCTCCACACACGATGAGTCATGCCAAAGTCTAATCCAAAGCATGCCAACATATCCCTTCTCCAGATCAAGATCCTACCATCCCATCTAGTCCACCTCAAGATCACAGTCCCCCATCCATTCCATCCCATGATCCCCTTGTCATTCAAGCTTCCACTGCTCCATCTCCATCTCCATCGCATGAGCCTACTACCACAAATCCAGATCCTATCATGGTCCCTACTCCCTCTCCTGATGTTGCTATCCCATCATCTCCTTCTCACGATCCCCCATCATCGCCTAAAATGCTATCCCCACACCGCTTGCATATCCCCTTGGTCCTCTCACATTCCTCCATGGTGGTCTCCTCGCAGAAGAAAAACAAAGCATATACACCAACCCTCCTCTTCCACCTAATAATGAACTCGCATCATTCTTCCAGAATAACAAAAATATTGTCCTAGATCGAATGCTCAAGAGAATGAACTATCAAGGAAAAGGTTTAGGCCTTCATGAGCAAGGTATTATAGAGCCCATCCAAGCTAAGGAACATTTGTATCCGCAAGGTCTTGGATGTACTACTCATGACTCGCAATCCAAAAATGTTGGTACAACCTCTAGATGTCCTCAACAAACCTTTTCCAAAAGAAATGTCAGATTTTTCCATCACTCCACCAAATCATATGCTACCATCCCTCCTCTATCATATCGCCTCAAAACCACCGTCCATATTCCTCCTTCATCTGCTCCATCCATTTTGGGTCCTTACATCCTTCCATCTACCATCTCCAATCCTCCATCTACCATGCCCATGTTTCCTCTAGGTCCTACAACTATTCTGGGCTCCTATATCCCAAGCTCACCTCCTCCATCTCATCCTATCCATCCCTTCATCCCTTCATCCATTCATCACCTATTCATCTCATCCATCATAAACATCCCTCTCGCATACCCCATAGTCAGGATCAACAAAGGCACATACCTAAACATCCTCCATCTACACATAATCCCCATACTCCTACCTCCATCACTCCACATCATCCATCTCCTCACACCCATCCCGTTGCTACTAAAAGCACTTTGGATGTTAAAGAGAACATGCATAAATCCAAGCATCCACATGAATCTACGGCTCCCCATGTCCCCTCCAAAAGACATGGTGAAGAAAAGAAAAATATACATCAAATCCATAGGCCACAAAGGCCCACCAAAGCAAAGATCAAAACCATTTGGATCCCAAAGAAAAAAGATGCAATTCCATCACATGAAAAATCAGTAAGAACATCCAAAGTCACTAATCCAAAAGCTCATCATACACCCCTTTCATCTCCTAAGTCTGTTTTGGGTCCTTATGTCCTGAAATTCACCATTCCATCTCCTCCATTATCCCCACATTCTCCATCCCTTAATCCTATTATCTTTCCACATCCACCACCACATGTGCCAATGTTGGTCCTAAACACATATCCCCATCACATATCCACCCCATCATTCTATCCATACCTTTTCCAGCATCCCATCCATTATCCCATGTATCAACCCCATCAAATCCCTCTAATTCACCCTCATGCGTAATCCATTTAGCCTAATAAGGTTGTACCAACATCCAACAGTCACTTCAAACATGGGCTCATAACACCTTGATCCTTATCACATGTCTTCTAAATCTGCTTATCCACTTCCTTATCCTTACCCATCTCCTTCTGCATGCATCCAAAAAGTCAAAAAAAAAAAAATAGTAAAGAGAAATAATTCGTCCAATGGTGAAAACTTGGCAAACAAGCACCTTGGATAAGTACCATGATGAAAACCTGGCAAACAGGCGTCATGCGTAAATCCTCATCTGCACTTGGGGGCAACTTCCTAATATGCATTCCCTCCATCCGCTATGCTTCCAGCTATGCACCCGTCTTCCTGTTATTCATCCTCTTCATAAATCCCCCCATCCCACCTATCTTCCACATCCTACCATCATATCCCATTTATCTCCCATTCCCTCCATCCTTCTTGTGATCTTGATCAAAATAGGGGCACCTATCTATGCATGCTTTGGACACCTATTGGTATACATTCCCTTCATCCATGCTCTATTATATTCCTTGGTCACCCATCCTATCCTCATCTAGTTATCTCATTTATTTTCCCATCCACTTGTCTTTTTTATCCCCATAACCTCCTCATATATGACATATCTAGGTGGGGCATGGCTCCTTTATTGACGCAGTCATGGGACATCATCTGTCATAACATCCTTCATCTCCTATCCATCTATCTTAGCGTCATGCCATCTCCCCCATCCTTATCTTAGGTATCCATCTATCCTAGCATCCTTTCATCTCCCAATCCTTCTGTCTCTATCCATCTATCACAGCATCCCTTCCATCTGCCCATCCTTATATTCGTATCCATCTATCCTAGCATCCCTTTCATCTCCCAATCCTTCTGTCCCTATCTATCTATCACAACATCCCTCCCATCTCCCCATCCTTATTTTCGTATCCATCTATCCTAGCATCCCTTTCATCTCCCAATCCTTATGTCCCTATCCATCTATCACAGCATCCCTTCCATCTCCCCATCTTTATCTTCGTATCTATCTATCCTTTCATTCCTTTCATCTCCCAATCCTTATATTCCTATCCATCCAAACAATCCCTCCGATCCCCCACCCCTATATCTCTATCCATTCTTTCATCTTTATCCTTATTCCATCTCACAATCCCTTGCAATTGGTAATAAACAGGCCTCCTTGGCAATGCCATTTATCTCATCATCATCACCACTTCTCTTGCACATCTTTTCAATCCTATCAGTTTCATCACTCATCTATCTATCATATCCTCCTCCCAAGTCATTTTAATGCTTTGGATAACTATCTCATCCCTGAGCTTTATGTGATCATCATCATCCTATCCAATCCAACAAGTCTATCCTATCTTGTTGTATCGGTCCCATCTTTTTATCCACTTATCCTATCATCTTATCATCTTTTATCCATTGTTGGCCTTTGGTCTTGTCGAACTATGTTTCCCCTGCGCTTTCACGTAGGCAAGGTCGATCATTTGATCCGCCCCCGGGGTTCCATCATCGATCTTCATTGTCCACTTTGCTCTTCTATCGTCTATCATCAGTCTTTCTCCTTTTGTCCATCCTATCTTTACACCATCCATCAAGGT
>VDFB02043155.1:0-21954 GCA_007258455.2 Sequoia sempervirens
TCTAATTAAGTTAGACATTAGTATAATATGAATTTAATCATTTAGATCATTAAATAGATAATTTAAAAAGAATAATATAGGTAATTAAATTAGATAAAATATATTTAATATACTTTATTAGCATTAATTTATAATTTAATTATTATAAGTCATACTAATAATTAAGTTAATTTAAAAAATTAATATGATATATATTTTTTATTATATTTAAATTATAATTATTAAATTATATTTAACATATGCTATTAAAATACTATATATAATTAACTTTCATACTTAACTTATGCTATTAAAATTAATGTATTATTTAATTAGTATAAGTTATAATAATATTGAACTTATTGATTTTAATATGTTTTATACTTTATAAAATTTAAATTCTAATTCTAATTAAGTTATAAATTTATTACATAGTATAATGCAAATTTAATCATTTAGATCATTATATAGATAATTAACAAATAATAATATATGATAGTAATATAATATATACATAATAATTTAAATAATGTGATACATATAATTATACATTAGTTTATTATAATATAAATTTAATTTAAATTATATATTTCATTCAAATTAACTCATTATAATTTAAGAAATCAATAAAATAAATAATATTATAGTTAATTATATTAGATAATATTATTAATATTAATATTACTGTCTCATTATGCTATTAACAGAGTTTAAATTTTTAAAAGTATATTTTCAAGAAATTTAGTTTTTAACCTTATAACTTGTGCAAACTCATTTTAAATGGAAAAATATGGGCTACACATTCTCAAAAGAGTTAATGGTAAAAAGGAAGCTGTATTTTGTTTTAACAGGCGTAAAAAGTAATGTGTAAGCGTTTTATGAACGAAAGTTTTAAATTATTAACGTTTGTTTAAAGCTTTAAAAATGAGCTGAAAGTCTTTATTTACTGTATGCATACTCTATTAACAGAGTTTATTTTTTTAAAAGTTTTAAATAAAAATGAGCTGAAAGTCTTGATTTACTGTATGCATACTCTATTAACAGAGTTTATATTTTTAAAAGTATATTTTCAAGAAATTTAGGTATTAATCTTGCTGGATAGCCGCTAATCAATGCAGTTGTAATAACATATGTTTACGATCTCGAATCTGCAAATTGTTAAAAAGAATAGAAAACTACCTACTCTGTCGAAAAAATAAATGAGTTTATCCAACGTGTTGCATGTGAGCACTTACCAACTTTGTCACCCACCACGTTGTCCATTCTTATAAAACTTCGCCCGTTTTAACTCCATCTTCCGGTAGAAATTCCTGTTTCTTCTTTTTAGCTTTTTAATTTATATATCTAGTCTGGCAGAGTGCATTAATTTAGCACAATAATATTTTATGACAGACAATTTAACATTAAAAAAAAAAATGTCAAAGTTTTCATTTCATGCATGATCTATAAATTTGGTAAAAGGGATTTCTTAATCAATTCAATAATAAGTTTTTAGAGCATTCATAAGGTATGATTTTCTAATTTAGATAAATTCTATATTAATTTTATTTCTCTTTAATTGTCTTCTAAAAATTTCTATGAACACCCTTCTAAGTGTTAAAGATTTTGAAGTGAAGAAAAATCATACACTATTATCATTTGACTATCAATTGACAACATCCTAACTATAAGCCTTGTCATAATAGCCTAAACAAAATTACATTCGCTAGGCCTACTTTTGTGTCAATCCTTTAGGGGTGTTGGAGAATAATTTAACGTGTCAACACATACACACATGAAAATTGAGAGGCAACTCTTACACTATTGTTCATACATTTTTATCACTTATCCATATTCTCCTTTGTCTCAAATTTAAGTTCAAATTTCAATAATTTGAAATAAAGAATCAAAACCTTTCACATTTGATGTCTATCATAAGTGATTATGTGATCATTTGGTGATTGCAAAATGACGAGGGTAGTCATGAAACTAGTAAAGTGGTTACAAAATTCTCAGAGTGTTTACAAAGTTTTCATCTATTTGTAGCTAGTAGTTCCATCATCAATTGAAAAATGCATCTTTTAATCTCATATTTCTTTATTCTTTAACCTCTATGAAATGCATTGAACCATCACAAAGTTTCCTTCACACTAAAGATCAGTTTTCTAATTTAAAATCATCAATATGAGACAAGACGAGCCTTGTGATAGATTCTTGATTTTAAACATCAATAATTGACCCATGATAATGTTATTTGTATTTTTTTTTAATGATTTTCTATATATGGGAGAGGACCTAGTACCTGAGCATGTTTCAATAGTTGTGATAGTAGTTGTTTATATAATGCCCAATAATTTTATCAATATTGGACCAATAGTTGTGACTTTAAAGTTGTTAGTGTTGATGATGGCTACCCATAATTAAACAAAATGTATTCCTTTGATCTAAAAACCAACCAATCATGTGTTTCCACATCAGCGCTCAATAAAACATGTTGTGAATGCACAAGTATTGGTCTCACTTTTTTTTGGGCATGTTTGGACACCTTGACAAAAAGCATGTTGATGTGGCACTGAAACCTTAGTTATAAGTAGGGGACTTGCCAAGTAAGCTGCTGTAAAAAAAATGGGAGTGATTTGAAATTTCCACATAGGATAATTAGAAGTGTGAAGTTAGGGTGCTCAACTTCTGGGTCCTCTCCCCTAATGTGACTGATATTTAATAAAAAATAATAAATAAATGAATAATCATGTATCCAAATAAAATATTTGAGAATTATGTAGTTGAAGAAGAATATGAGTGCTTAACTATTTTTTTATGAGGTGGAATGTGATTTTTTTTTGACATATTGGTACATTGTGATCGATGGTTAAAAGCTACAATCGTATGTGAAATAGTAAGAAAATGATCGAGATAACCTTGAATATAAGACTTTGATGATATGAAATAGGTGGCATCATGCATTCCTAACCATTTGTCACAACCCTATCCTTTATTACCATGAATGTGCTAGTTTTAATTTCCTTGTCTCATGTACTTGTTTTCAAAAAACTTAGTGTCTTGGGTTGCCCAATTCAAAAAAAATTCAAGTTGATAAACACAAACTAGTTTCCAAAAAGGTTGGCCTTAGGAGAGAAAATTTAAGTTATAAGTGAGACCGATTGGACCACACAATGTGGACTAATTTGTAGAAATAACTCTACCATGCAATCTAGTCTAAAAAGTTTCTTTTGAGTATGAGATTTTTTTCTTTTCTTTTCTTTTTCGAAAGAGTTTCCTTATGTTTTATAGTATATTTTTATATATATACTTTTTCTACAACTGAATGATTTATTTAATTTTTCTATACACCTCTCATAGATTGTTATGGGAAGAGTATTTCACACTTCTACTTTCTTTTAATAAAAAATACAAAAACCTACTTAATATTAACATTTTTCTATTTTATCAAATGATTAATTATTACGTGAAAGGCGTTCTATCAGTCACAGCAAGAGATCAAAAGACCTGAGTACATAAAAAAGAAAGCTAAACCATTATGAACCGATGGAAGTGAATGTGAGTGGTGGGCAACAACTAAATTGATGGCAGTCGAAGAGTCACCATACTAAACTGTTGATGATAGTGGAGGAGCGGAATTGTAACTGATGGAAGTGGAAAGGTCTGCCAATGGTACGATAATGCTAGCATCTAAGCGCACATCAACTGTTATTTTAGTAGCAATTCACCACCATTTGCCTGCAGTGATTTGCGGGTTTGTTCGAATCCCCCTGCAGTGTTTTTTTGTCTACGGGGTGTTTCATCTGATCGTTTGGAGTACTGAGATCTGTATAATTCTCCGGTCTGGTGATATTCTGTAGTGGTGGAATACGTGAGATTGTGAATTGTTGTGGTTACTCTTAGAGGCACGGTTAGGCATTTTTATGTCTTTTACAAACCAATCTTCCTTTTGTGTCATGAATGTGGTCTCCTCGTATGGTCTGAATTCCTTGAATGTTTTCTATGATCGAGCATTAATTGGTTTTATTAATGACTGGTAAGATGCTTTCTTTTGAATCTTTAATTGCGTAATTCAGTATAGCATGATCACAATCTTTGAATTTACTAATACCCTACTAATATATTACAATTGGACATTCTAAAAATAAATATTAAGCTCAAAATAAATATTTTCACAATAATAAACAATATGTTATTAAATAATAAAAAAATGATCTTATTTCTACATTTATCTTACACATTTGCTTCTTATATATACAATAAGATTAGTTTGTGTGGTAAGAATTTTATTATGTTATTATTAATTTTGTTTCTTATATTTTATATATTTCATTAGACTTTGTAAACACTTTATTAAAGAAAATAATCTCTCATAAGACTTATTTATTACAATTTTATAATAATCCACTGGTTAGATGTGGCAATGAATACAAATCTTTGCAACACATTAATTTTAACTCTATTAAATAATTATTTTTAAATATTTTAAATTCTTGATTATTTAAGATTGGGTTTATAATTAATTATTTTAAGAATATAATTGAAATAATTAATTTTAGGATTATAATTTTAATTTTATAATTATTAATAATATTATAATTTTATTTTTTATTATAATTCAAAATTCATTAGAATTATGATAAGGTTTAAGGTTAGGGTAAAGGTTAAAGTTAAGAGTACAATTGGGTAAGAAGTAGAGTTAGAATTATACACATCCATAAAAAAACTAATAAACAAAAATTGTAATTAAAAAATAAAGAAAGAAAAGAGATAATCAAATTATATTATAACTTTAACATAATTGAACCCTAAAATTATATTATAAATCATCGTAACATAGTAAGCCTACTACTAATTATAACCCTAATTAAACTATAACCTTGATTGAACCTTAAGCTTAATTAAACTATAATTAGAACATAATTTAAAATTAACCCTAACCCTTGGTTCTAACCCAAATTGAACCCCGATCTTAACATAACCCTAATACTAACCCTAACGCAAATAATCTAATGTTTACATTTTTGAAATAATTAGTGGTATTTAAAGAATACATTTAGAGGGATTTTAAATCATCAAGAGACACATTCTCCTAATAAAATATAAAAGTAGGCATGTAAAATATTTTATAATTTTTTTGAAGTTATATTTTAGTATAATAGTATTATTTTTAAAACTTGAAATGATTTGGGTGCAAAGAAAGAAAAGAAAATATGATTTTATATAAATTTTTTAGCTCTAAAACTATAATTAGTAATTGTTTAATCAATTTTAAAATTAAAATTTAATTTTATCAAGTTTTATTTGCATTAGATAATTAGTATAATTTAATTGATTATTTACAAAACTAGATAATAAGTACTTAAAAAATTTACAAATTAAAATTTAGTTTAATTTTTAGAATTAATTCCATACTTTAAAAATATTTTCATGTTTTGAAAAATTATTTTTAAAATTATTAATAATTCTAACTCTTATAATACTTCATTTCACTTAGAAATAGAATTTCAGATTAAAATACTTATTAATGTTGAATTTATAAACTAATATTAAGACATTATTAATTCTAACCCTAATAATACTTAACTTCTCATACAAATAAAAATCTAGGCTATTCATTTTTGTTTAAAATATTTATCATTAATTTTAAAAAATATTTATCATTAATGTAAAATTTATAAATTGATATTAAGATATAAATAAACCTAAGCCCAAGCTTCATCCTACAACCCTAATTTAACAATAATAGGATTTAATTAGGGTAAGGGAAAGGGTTCAATTAGGGTTAAAGGTTTAGGATTTTCCTTTAAAATATTTATCATTAATGCAAAATTTATAAACAAATATTAAGGTTAGGGTTAGGGTTTAATTAAGGTTGGGGTCAGGGCTCAATTAGGGTCCACTAAGGATTTATTTAGGGTTAAGTTTTAATTAGCATTATATTTTAATTTGGTTTAGGGTTAAAATTACACTTTAATTAGGTTTAAGGTTAAATTATGGTTTAGTTAGGATTCGAATACAAATAGGGTTATGGTTATGGTTAGGGTTAGTGTTAGGATTAGAGTTAGGGTTTACTTGTAATAAGGGTTAAATTAGGGTATAGTTATGGTTAGGGTGTAATTAGGGTTTTAGTAAAGATTTAATTAGGGCCAACATTCAATTATGACTAGGGTTAGGGTTCAAATAGGGTTATTATTAAGTCAAGGTTAAGGATGGGATTCAATAAGGCTTAGGGTTCAATTAGAGTTAGTGTTATAGTTCTAGAATAATGCTTAGGGCTATGGTTACAACTAGGATTAGTTTTGAGTTTAGGATTGAATTAGGGTTTAATTAGGGTCAGCATTCAAGTAGGGTTAGGGTTGCGATTCAATAAGGGTCTACTTAAGGTTCATTTAGGGTTAGGGTTTATACAGGGTTATGACTAAATTAGGATTTAATTAGGGTTAGGGTGTAATTAGGGTTAGGGTTATAGTTTAAATAAGGCTAGTGTTTAATTATGGTTAGGATGCAATCAGGGTTACAATTAAATTTAGGATTATAATTAGAGTTTAATTAGGGTTTTGGTTAGGGTTCAATTAAGATACAAGTTTGTGCTATGATCAGGGTTAAGGTTCAATTATAGTTATAATTCAATTAAGGTTTAGGGTTAATGTTACGATCCAACTAGGATTAAAATTTAATTATATAGTTATGAATCAATTAGGGATAGGGTGCAATTAGGATTATAGTTAGGGTCTAATTAGGGTCATGTAGAGGGTTCAATTAGAGTTACTATTAGGGTTAAGGTTAGGGTAAAATTTGGGTTAGGATGTTGGAAGTGGAATTACTCTGAGAGGGGGGGTGAATCAGAGTAATATATTTAAAACTTTTTATGACTTGAAATGTAGATTTAAACCCTTTTTGATCTTGAACAATAGTGACCTTATTAATGCAATGTAAACACAAAGTTTTGAATGACTGATTTAATGATGATCAAATATAACAACTCATAGCAAAGCATGTTGTACATTGTTCATATAGTACTTGATGAACAATTTTTGATGCTTTCTTTTGCAAGGAAACTAAACTTTCAGATGATAGAAATTAACATTCAAACTTTGCACATTAACAATTGAACAATGAGCATTTAGGTAAACTTGAACAATGATAAAGTATTAGAGAATTGCATGAGCTAACTCAACATAAATGACTGAAAGAAAGATTATGCAAGATAGACTCAAACCACACAAAAGAGAGACACATAAATTGTCGAGGGGAAAACACTCTTTGGGTAGAAAAACCACTCCAAAATGCCTTGCAGGCTTAATTCCAAATTTTTTTACAATACTTTCTAAGCACCAACTCAATGATAATGTGGAGAACCAACTCCTATAATAATGTGGAGCACCAACTCCTATAATAAAATGAAGCACTCACTTCAAATTAGAAGCACCAACTTCATCAAAACTAATAGTATTGCAACCTATTAGGACCTTATAACTGTAATAACTGTTTGCAGTCACAAAATCACAATAGGATACAAAATAATGTTTTCAATAATGCTCAACCCAAAATAATCTTTGTAATACAACCAAAAATATATACAGTATGAACCCTGTTTTCTCTTATTAAATACAAAAATGATATCACAGTAATAACCCCTCTTTTTTCTTTTAAATACAAAATGATATCACAGTAATAAACCCTCATCCATTTTTCAACAATACTCTATTTGGTTTATATATCCTCTCCTCTTCTCTCTTTTTTTAGTCATGGCTTTGAGCCATATATTTATACAATGAACATAAAACAATTATCTTTCTCAAAAACCCATATCCACAATAACCAGGGTTTTGATAAACTAATAGATAATGAAATTAAATCACGATATCCATAATGGGTTTGAATAATAACCATAGAAATATCGATGATATGTCGATGAATGCCACTGAGATAATGAAACCCTTGAGTTTAAACTTGGGTTAATGGAAACCGTAAATAATTCTTTAACAAGTTTCTAATCTTCATCAAAACCTTAACCACAAAATCAATTATATTTGAAGCTAGCATAAGCACTTTCAAAGTGAAAACCAAATACCTATCAGGGTGGCCAAAATTTTACCATCTGACTGTGCAAATCCTTCATAACGGTCTCACTAAAGCTCATCCAACATTCAGCTTCAAAATTAGCTGCAAACTGTAACTTCCTATTCTCGATGGCGATACCTGTCAAGGCGGCCAAAATGTTACCATCTGACTGTGCAAATGCTTCATAACAGTCTCATTAAAGCTCATCCAACATTTAGCATCAAAATTAGCTACAAATTGTAACTTCCTATTCTCCATGGCGGCGTTGTTGTTGCCTCTTCAGATAACAAAAAAACATAATGACTTTTCCCTAGTTCCTTTGCAAAGTCTATTGAAAGCATTTTCATTTTTGATATTGTTTGAAGTCTAAACTATCATTAATAAAAAAATAATGATGGATTTAAGTTTGTTGTCAAAGAACGAACAATGTTACAAACAAAAACAAATGATAGCTATCGTCGACACAAGTGATAACTAATGTTACTATCGCTTGAAAAAGTCAACTTCCTTGTGATGTGACCGATAAAAATAACATGGTAAGCACAATATGCTTTATATTGTATGCTTGATGAAAGATAGTAAGCTCGATGCATAAGTATGCTCGATTTAATATGAAGTGAAGCCCAATAAAACCAACTTTGGAAACATTCAAATAGAGTATGCTTGGCTAAGACTTGGAGTATTACAATGTAGACTAAATCACTTGTGAAGAGCCCAAATGATTCAAAACAAAGCCAGAATGGTTATACCACAAAGTCATCAAATATAGCATATTTTGCTATAAGAAGAATCAAATCATTCTATATACCATTGTATGAAGATATGATAAGCCCAAGCAATACTATTGCTTATTGCCTTTTGTAAATAGAGGCAATAAATATATGTATTATTTTTCAAAGATGAACTCCATGTAATGAAAACTTATGAAACTATATACAATGGCCAACTCATGAATACAAAACTAATTGTGTATCAATACCAGGTACATCATGAAATATAGCTTGAAAGAGCCCTGTGTATGTTTGAATAGAATCAAGTAAGAACTAAAAAACATCATGCCAAAATGAGTCCAATCTGATTCAATATCAAAATGATATAATGATCAAACATATAAGATGATATCACCTTAAATCCAATACCAAAACCCAACACCTGTATAAGCAAGATAACCTTTATCTGCACATGAAGCTCAACCTGATCAGTACCACAAGATATAATAAATCTGAATGTAAACCAAAGCCATAATATTGTCCATAGCCAAGGTACTGAATGCCAAAACAGGAATAGACCAAGAGTAAGCCAAGACTGAATCAGGTATCACAATGTCAATACCAAAATGCCATGAGTCATAATATCAAAGTGCTAGAATTGAACCAATGAACATGCCAAGACCAAAATGCCATATTATCAGTTTTGACATCAAGGACAAATATGCACAAAGAGAAAGTCAACATAGGATTACAATAAAGTTTAGGGTTAGGGTTCAATTAGAGTTATTATTCACTTAGGGTTATGATTAGGGTTAGGGTTACAATTAGGGTTCTATGATAAAGCTTGTGGTTAGGGTTAGAATTGAGGTTGAAATAGGGTTATAATCAAGGTTACATTTAAGTTTCAATTAGGGTTAGGATTAGGATTATGGTGAAATTAAGGTTTATTTCAGCGAGAAATTGACGGGCAGGTGCCAGTACTGAAAATATGAAGAGATAGAAAGTGACATTTATTACTTTCTTAAAGTCTGCTGACATGACATCCACCTCGCAATAGAAATCTTGAATGTGAGAAAGTAATGGGAACCGTAAGGTAACGATTGCTTCAAGCATGCCAACCGTTTCATGCATGAATGTTTTTAAATCGCGTGAAAGGAAGTTGAAATGGTAGAAATCGCATGAAAGGAATTCGATGGAGCTTTTATAAATATTTGTAAAGAATATTTTGTTTGCATGTTTACTAGGTTCATTTCATTTACTTCAATCTACTGCCATCGCACTTTTCATCAAGCTTTCTTTGAGTATTGCATCAAGTATGTGCGATTACATGTTTGTTTTGTTTCAATATTCAAAAGTTTTAGCATACATTTAGGAGATACCCACACCAAGGCGATCACCCCAGGGCTAAGTGTGAAGCCATGGCGGAGGAATCGGTGTTGGATACAACCATCAGAAATTGGGTGTAGGTACCTCTGCCTATGGTTATGGTTTTGATCAGCATCGTACGTTACTTCGTATCCAGGCTCATGAAATCTTCCCAGCTTCCTGATGTTAAAGTCGTTAAAGAAGGGTAAACCCTCAAATTCTATATTTTCTCCCAAAATCTTAGTGCTTATAAAGCAAAGTTATTCACTATTTTCGTGTGTTTGGTATACAGACAGTCAGTTTTAAGGGTCAAGAATTTGAGGGCCACATTGCCTTTGATCCCCGGATGGTCCTTTCGTGCACGCAGGACATACTTCAATAACGAAGTGTTTCACTATGCCGTAAAAGCATTATTTTTTGGTTATTTATATTTCATTAATTATCCATTGAAAAGTATCCATAATTTGGGCATTTAGATTCGATTGATTACCCATTTTCTATTCCATTTACACATTAAGTTGTATTTTAATTGAAAGATTTTCAGAGGTACAAATAGTTACAATGCATCTGGATGCAACTGCTTAGGGGTTTTAGTGTCTTTGTTTATTATTTATTGATTAGCCATTTTTTGTTCTGTTACTTGATACCTTATATGGTTCAACTCGGGATCTTTCTTGCACAAGATGTAACTACTAGATTAAATTTGAAGAAACATTGATATATGTCAAACCCTATAATTTCAAAATCTGTAGCAACGATTTTGTGACTTGAAATGTAATTTGGGATATTGTTGTTTCTATTTGCAGGAAAATGGACTTTTACATGTCCTGAAAGGTCAGGCACAAAATATGCAAGCCCAGATGTTTTCTGGTCCAAAAAATATGATGGATATGATTAATGTTCACTCACAAATACATCTATGGAAAATTTAAATTTACCAACAATTCTAGTGGTTGATTTTGTGGATTTGAAAGTTGCAAAGATAAAAAGAGTTTGAGAAATTGATTTGTAAAATATGCAAATAAAAGAACTTACCTAAATTTACTATTGCATATAAAATTAAGTTTCTAAGTTAATATACTTAAATAATAAAAATAATTTTTATTTCTAAATTAAAATCTTAAATATTAAAAATTATTCAAAATCTTTTTGAAACAAGACATCTCTTGATATTTTTTACAAATTACTATATTCAAGATCTTTTATCTCTTGAGATTTTATTTCTAAATAAATATCTTGTTTGGAAAAAGAAGATATCTCTTGAGATTTTTTATATAATAATAATTATTTATAAAAATAAGATATAAAAATAATATGATAAATTACTTCACATAAAAAAAAGGTTTCTAAAATTTAGAAAATTAAGTATGAAAGAACTTTCTTAAATTTCACTATGGCATATAAAAGTAAGTTTCTAAATTAATATATTTAAAACTAAAAAAGAAATAATAAAATAGAAATAAAACTATTAAGGAATGAAAAATAATTATAATTTTTTAAATTATAAATTAATTTATTTAAAATTAGAAAACTAGAAAATTAAATAAAAAAGAAATATCCTAAATTCACTATTACACATAAAAATTTGTTTCTTAATTAACTTATTTGAAACATAAAGAATATTCAATATTTTTTGAAAAATTGATAACATTTGAAAAAGAAAAAATCATTAATATTCTAAATATTATTCAAAATTAACATACATATATAGAAAGAAATATTATTAGTTTAAGGTTTTACTAAAGGTTTTATTGTACAAAAATATTACAACTTAAATAAAGATAGGTTTTTCATAATAAATGCAAATCTAAAATCAATTAAAATTTTTAAAATTAAATACAAAGAAGCTATAATGAATTTATAGAGGGAGAGATGGAAGGAGAGACAAAGACAAAGACAGAGCAAAGCATATATAGAGAGTCAAAGACAAATACAGAGCAATAAATATATAGAGGGAGAGATGGAAGAAGAGATAAAGAGGGAAAGGGATAAATAGAGAGAGGTAGAGAGGGATATAGAAAATCAGGAAGGTCGGAAGATCGTCGTCAATCAAGATCAGATCAGAAATAAGTCGAAAGGTAGAAATCCAGAAGATCCGGAAATCAATCAGATCATCAAAGTCCGTCAGGAAAATCAATCGATAATAAAATCAAGACAAAATCAAGATAAAGATCAGATCGATGATAAAGGAAAAGAATTAAGAGATATACAGGGAGAGGTAGAGAGGAAGATAGAGATATAGATGAAGATGGATATGGAGATAGAGGGAGAGAGAAATAGAGATATAAAGAGGGGGAGACAAAGAGAGGGAGATATGTGGAGGGATAGACAGATATAGGAAGTTATATATAGAGGTAGAGAGAGGGAGATATATATAGAGATACAAATGTATTAAATTAGGATATATATGTATATTAGAGAGAGATGGAGATACACATATGTATTTATAGAGAGAGGGAGATAGATATGTACATCTCCCTCCAGGAGAGAGAAGGAGGTATATATGTATATATAGAGAGATGGATATGATTATGATTTGGATTAAATTAGGTTAGGGTTCAATAAAAATTCTAAAATAAATCTTGGAGGGTTTAGGTGATTGAAGATAGATCAAGATGACAATTAAGGTTAGGGTTAAGGATTAATTAGGATTAGGGTTGAATTAGGGGTAGGGTTAGGGTTAGGGATCAATTAGGATTAAGCTTCAATTAGGATTCAATTAGAGGTCAATTAGGGTTATAACTAGGATTAAAGTTAGGTCGAGGTTTAGTTAGGGTTAGGGTTCTAAAATAAAGCTTGGGTTTAGCATTAGGGTTAGGGTTCAATTAGGGCTTGGATTGTATTTTGGGTTCAATTAGGGTTAAGATTCAATTGGTTAGGGTTAGGTTTAATTTAGGATTGGGTTAAAGGTTAGGATTAAAATTTAATTAGGGTTAGGGTTCAATTGGAGTTAGGATTCAATTAGGGTTCTAAGATAAATCTTGGAGTCAACATTAGGGCTAGAGTTAGGAGTTACAAATTAAGAAATTAGTGTTAGGGTTTGTGTAAGGGTTAGGGTTAATGTTAGATGATTAATTAGTGTGAGTGTTAGGGTTTGTGTAAGGGTTAGGGTTAATGTTAGATTATTAATTAGTGTGAGTGCTAGGAGTTAATTAGGACTAAGATTCAATTAGGGTGGGTTAGGGTTCAATTGATGTTCAATTAGGGTAAGGGTTCTAGGGTAAATATATATAGATGGAGATATAGGGAGAGACAGGGAGAGAATGAGAGGGGATAAAAGACAAATATATGGGGTAGAGAGACATGTAGAGAGAATAAGATAGAGATAGAGGTATTGATGAAAGAAGAAATATGGAGAGATAGAGATAGAGAGGTAGAGAGATAGATATGGATATAGAGGTAGAGATAGGGAGGGAGAAACAAGGAGTGTGTGTGTGTGTGTGTAAGCATAAGAGAGAGAGGAAGATAGTTATGTATAAATAATAGAGAGGGAGGAGAAAAATAGAGATAGGAGAGAGAATTATAAAGATATAGAAAGGAGTGCTAAGGAGAAAGGGGGAGAGAGGGAGAGATAGGGAGATAACAGAGAGATGGAGAGATAGATACAACTTGGGAAAGATGGTGGGGTGAGATATAGAGATTCAAAGACAAAGATAGAGCAATAAATATATAGAGGGAGAGATGGAAGGAGAGACAAAGAGAGAAAGGGATAAATAGAGATAAACAGAGGGAGACAATGAAAGAGTGGGAGTTGGAGAGAGCAAGATAAAAATATAGGAAGTGATAAATAGAGAGAGTAGGAGAGATCTAGAGGGAGAGATTAAGTGAATAAGTGAGAGATAGAGATAATGAGATATAAAGAGTGACCTGGAGAGGGAGAGATTGGAATATAAAGTTAGAGGGGGAAGAGTGAGAGATAAAGGAGGTGATAGAGATAAGTAATAGAGATAGAGAGAGGGAGAGAGAGAGATAGAGGGGGAGAGGCAGATATAGGGAGGGGGAAATAGGGAGTTTTTGTGTGAGAGTGAGAGAAATATATAGAGATAAATATAGGGAGGGAGAAATAGGCAGTGTGTGTGTGTGAGTGAGGGAGAGATATTGAGATATAGATAGAGAGGGATATATATATAGGGAGAGAGAGATATAGATAGATTAGAAAAGATATAGGGGAAAGAGTGAGAGATATGCATGGAGAGGTAGAAAGGAAGATAGAGATAGAGCTGCAGATGGATATCGAGAGAGAGGGAGAGAGAAATAAAGATATAAAGAGGGGGAGACAAGGAGAGGAATATCTATGAAGGGATAGAAATATATAGGAAGTTATATATTTAGGTAGAGAGAGGGAGATATATATTGAGAGAGATACAAATGTATTAAATTCAGATATATATGTATATTAGAGAGAGATGGAGATACATATATGTATATATAGAGAGAGGGGGATATATGTATATCTGCCTAGAGGAGAGAGAGAGGGAGATATATATATTATATAGAGAGAGATGGATATGATTATGATCTGGATTAAATTAGGTTAGGGTTCAATAAAAATTCTAATATAAAGCTTGGAGGGTTTAGGTGATTGAAGATAGATCAAGATGACAATTAGGGTTAGTCCATAGGGATAGGGTTAAGGTTAGGGATCAGTTAGGATTAAGCTTCAATTAGGATTCAATTATAGGTCAATTAGGGTTATAAATAGGATTAAAGTTCTAGGTCGAGGCTTATTTAGGGTTAGGGTTCTAAAATAAAGCTTGGGTTTAGCATTAGGGTTAGGGTTCAATTAGGGTTTGGATTATGGTTTGGGTTCAATTATGGTTAAGATTCAATAGGTTAGGCTTAGAGTTAGGGATCAAGATTAATTAAGGTTGAATTTTAATAATGTTTGGATTAGGGTTTTAATATAAATCCTAGGGTTAAAGAGTTTGCATTCAATTAGGGTAAGAGTTAGGGTTAAATTTATATTAAGGTTAGAGTTAGGAGTTACAAATTAAGCTTAGTGTTAGGGTTTGTGTAAGGGTTAGGGTTAGTGTTAGATGATTAATTAGTGTGAGGGTTAAGATTTAATTAGGACTAAGATTTAATTAGGGTGGGTTAGGGTTCAATTGATGTTCAATTAGGGTAAGAGTTCTAGGATAAAGTTTGGGGTAAGGCTTAGGATTGGGGTTAAAATTCAATTAGGATTAGGGTTAGGGTTACAATTATGGTAAGGGTTAATATTTAATTAGGAATATGGTTAGGGTTTATATTCAATTAGGGTTAGGGTTTAACTAAGGTTACGATTAATATTTAATTATAATTAGGGTTAAAATGAGGTTACAGTTAGGGTTCATTTAGGCTTAAGTTTAGGGTTTAATTAGGGTTATAGTTAGACTTAAGGTTATCGTTAGTGTTTAGGTTCAATTAGGGTTACAGTTAGACTTAAAGTTAGGATAAGTGTTTAGATTCAATTAGGTTTGAATTTCAACAAGATAAGGGTTATGGTTAGGATTAGGATTCTAAGATAGATCCTAAGGATATGATTTGTGTTCAATTAGGGTTAGGTATCTATTAGGGTTAAGGTTAGGAGTTATAAGTTAGAGTTATGGTTATATTTATATTAAGGTTAGAGTTAGGAATTATAAGTTAAGATTAGGGTCAATCTTAGAGTAAGGGTTAGGGTTAGGGTTAGGGTTGGGGATTAATTACTATTAGGGTTAGGGTTTAATAAGGCTTAAGATTCAATTAGGGTTAGGTTCAATTGATGTTTAATTAGGGTTAGGGTTCTAGGATAAATTTTTGTGTTAGGGTTGGGGTTATAATTCAACTAGGATTAGGGTTAGTGTTACAATTACAATAAGGGTTAAGATTTAATTAGGGTTTTGATTAGGGTTTATATTCATTTAGGGTAAGGGTTCAACTAGTGTTAGGATTGGTATTCATTTATAATTAAAGTTAGGTTTGGGTTAGGCTTAATTTAGGGTTAGAGTTAGGTTTTAATTGGGGTTACAATTAGAATTAAGGTATTTATTATAAGTATGATTGTGAACAGGCTAGAATTATTGTTAAGGTTATAGTTTGGATTAGCATTACAAGTAGGACAAGGGATAAGATTATAATTCTAATTGTAACACTAAAACTACCACTATTTTTTAATCACCCCAAATCTATATAGCTAACACTAATTCTAATTACAACCATAACCCTAATTCAAACTCAAATTTTAACCCTAACCCTAACCCTAACTCGAACTCTAACAAAATCTAACTCAAAATTAACTCAAAGCCTAGCCTAACCTTAGGCCAAGGAATAAGAGGCCTAGCCTAATCCTAACCCTAATTTTTGTGTCTAACTATAGCCTAATCTTAACCCTCAGCCTAGCCTAAGCCATAATCATGGTGTAAAACATAGCCTAATTATATCATGATGGTATCTAAGAGCCTTAATCCTTAACCCTAACCTTAACTTGTGTACTAATTCAATATCTAATCCTTAGCAAGCTGCTTCTATCTCTGGCCTAGAACCCTATCCTAACTAAAATGTGCCTAATCCTAATCCTAGCTTTAACCCTAACCCTAACCCTAATCTTATTGTTAAGGCTAATCCAACCATAATCCTAAATTTATCTCTAACCCTTATCCCAACCCTAACCATGATAATTTTGTCTTCTATGTTTCGCTGTGATTGCTACTAGCATATATATATTATTTTAATAATATATGTAAAATACGCTGAGAGATATCCTTCTCGAGGCTTCTATTTTTAATAAATTTTCACATAAAACTACAATAGACACCTTGAGAAGGATATCTCTTAGCATATTTTATATATATTATTAAAATAATATATATATGCTAGTCAATATTCAATTAAAAAATATTATTACGATAAATTTTTCTTTATTCTTCATTACATTCAATTGTTGAATACTCTTGTTCTTGTGAAACTCCTTTGTAAATGATTGTTCTTTTATTGTGATTTTAACTTTGTTCCCCATTAAATATTTAAAGAAAAAAATACTATCACAAAAATTTCTTGTTTCATAAGTAGCAAGGGTATGTATTAAGCTTTGATTTATGAAGAAACATTTGTCAACTATGTGTATGTATGGTGCGGAAAATTTTTATTTGAATCTATAATGTAGCTAGGTAAAGCCAAAGTCGAGAAGATAAAAAACAATGAGATAATCATGTAATAACCATGTGTTTGTTTAGTGTCGCTCTCAAATACAATTGAAAATGGTTTCAACAAAATAAGAGTGACATCTACAAAGCTCAAATTGTCATTATTATTAAAAATTTAAAATGTTTCTCTAAAGTGAACTGCATGTGAAAAGTTATCAACATTGTCAGTTACCATGTTATTTTTTCTTCTCTCGGTCTCGATTGGTCTCTATAAAACTTAACCCCTTTTTCATCCATCCTCCAACAAAAACATACACTCTTGTTTCTTCCTTTTCTTCTTTTTTTCTAATAATGGAAAACGCCTCTATTGCCAGTTTGGTATTGATCTTGGATGTTATCTTTGCCATATCATTGGCTACTTTGAAGGTGAAGGCACACAAAAGCCATACGTTGTTCACATGCTCAAGTCCGTGAAACCTAATCATTTCACTTCACACTAGAGGTGGTATACTTCAATGCTTGACCAGGTCTCATAGTCAAGGGAGTTGTTATATACATATCATATTGTCGTGTATGGCTTTGCAGCGACGCTGAGCAGCGTAGAGGGAAAAGCTATGGAGAGTATGGTCGGGTGCTTAACTATGATTCCTGTTAATTTTTGGTAGCTCAGACAGTTGTTTTCTCCATTCCCACGATTATTTAATTAATTATTTAATTTTTCTGGAGACCTCTAGAAAGGAGTGAGTTGTCTAGATAATTATGTAATTAATTAATTGATTCCTCTAGAGACTTCTAGAATCCAGTTAGTTAGGGTTTGTTAGAGTCTAATTAATCTTAGCCATTGATTGAGATTAAATCATGGCCATTGGTTTTCCAATGAGAAAAGTATAAAAGGGGATCAATGGACATTCGGAGAACACACTTGAGAAAGACTTGCAGTGATAGCAAGGGCACAGTGATAGCGTTGAGGACAACAGTAGTGGAATTTTAGTGGGAGAAATTGAGGGAAGAATTTCCAGAGAAGATTATTGCCAGAGCTCTGCGAGTAAGAGGCAAACAGTTTATGTATCTCTTAATTTGCTGAAGTTTAATATAAATTCCTCGTATGCAGTACTGGTTTTCCCCTTAGGGTTTTTCCAGGGACAATTTTTCCAAAAAATATTGTGTTCATTATTTTGTATGCTTTCTTGTCTATTCCTATGAGTTTATTTGTGAAGTTGTTGTTGTGTTATTTTTTAATATTTGCTGTGAATTAATTTTTTGGAGTCAAATAATCTATATAAGATAGGAGATTAATAATTAGTAACTGCAATAGAATTTTCACATGGTATCAGAGGTACTCTAGGGGTAGACAAGGCTCAGCACAAGAAGAAAATTGAGGGTTTATAAAACCCAATTCTACCTCTTCAGAATTATTATTATTATTATTATTATTATTATTATTTTCTTTTGACATGGCCTCAACAAGTTTAAGAGATTAGGATAGATTAGATGGAGCCTCAAATTTTGGTGTCTAGAAAGCCATAATTTCTTTATTGCTGGAAGAGAATGGTATCAAGGAATATGTGACCAGTGTTGTACCTGTACCTATAGATCCAACACAACTCTTAGCATATAAGAAGGAAGATGCCAAGGCGAGGAGGCTAATCCTTGATAGTTTCAAGGACCATATCATTCCACATGTCATAGAGTTAGATACGATGAAGAAGATGTGGGACGCCATTTTGAATCTATACCAAAATGCTACCACTAACTGGAAGTTGATTCTTAGAGAAAAGTTGAGGAATACCCAAATGAATAAGGGAGAAGACGTTACAAGCTACCTCACCAGACTTAGACTTGTCAAGGATGAGTTGGTAGCTATTGGAGATAAACCAAATGATGACAAGCTAGTGCATATAGCTCTAAATGGGTTTACTAATTAGTGGGATGTCTTTGTTCAAGTTATCAATGGATGAGACACCTTACCGAGTTGGGATCGACTATGGAGTGACTTCACTCAGGAGGAGCTTAGACTTAGTCTTGTCAGCGGAACCAGTAGTAAGAGTCAGAAAAGTGAGGAAGAATAGGAAAATGTTTCCCTAGCAGGAAAGGGGAAAGCGAAGTAGGGGTCTTGCAAATGAGAAAATACACAAAGTGAGAAGAAGGACTGATCTAAAGTCAAGTGCTATGGCTGTCATGAGTTTGGCCACTATGTCAGCGATTGCCCACAAAGGAAGAAGAAAAAAAATAAGGGCAAGAAGCAGACAAAAACTTTAGCAAGCTCAGATGAGCTCTCTAGCAGAATGGAGGATGAGTTTGCACTCATAGCTTGTATGGTTAGCTCAACCTCATAGGGTGTCTGGTATATAGATAGTGGGGCATCATTTCATATGACAAGAGTTAGAGAGTACTTCTCTAGTTATAAGGAGGACATCAGAATCCAGATATCTATGGGGAACATGTCTAAGCTCAATCCAGTTGGGAAAGGGACTGTTCTATTTCAGAGGGAGAATGGCAAGCTAATTCCCATTCATGATGTGTTTCTTGTGCTAGGCTTGGGTATGAATTTTATTTTTGTGTCCATCCTTCAAGATAAAGATTACAATGTACTCTTTAGAGGGGCGAATGTGTTAATCAAGCATAAGGATTGAAAATCACCCATAGCTATTAGAGTTAGGAGCGGTTGACTTTATAGGTTGCAGTTTGATACTCATAAGGCACTGATGAGCAACAATAATTCTAGAGATCAAGGAGAGCTATGGCATAGGAGGATGGGCCATATACATCATGGAGAACTTAAAATGCTTTGTGAGTCAGTGACAGGTGTTCCAGAGGTGAGCATAGAGCATGATGATGTAAGGGATGTGTGTTGGGGAAGTTTGTGAATTTTTTTTTTCCAAGGAGTGACACCAGATCCAAGGGTGTTCTTGATCTAGTACATTCAGATATATGTGGAGCAATGTCAATGAAGTCTCTCAGAGGATATGAGTACTTTGTTACTTTTATTGATGATTTCTCCAGGAAGACTTGGATATAATTCTTGAAGACCAATGATGAGGTTTTCAGTCACTTCCAAGAGTTCAAAGCTCATGTGGAAAATTTGACAGGCAGGAAGATAAAGGTTCTTTGGTTAGAAAATGGAGGAAAGTACAAAGGGAAATAGTTCCAGGAGTTCTGTACCGGGGAAGGAATCAAGTGAGAGTGGACTATTCCTTACAACCCATAGCAGAATGGGGTTGCTGAGAGGAAGAATCGGTCTATATCAGAGGTGGAAAGGGCTATGCTATCTGACCAAGATATGCCATGTTACTTATGGGAAGAGGCATGCAATACAACAATGTACATACAAAATAGGGTTCCACATAAGATATTGGGCAAGATGACACCAGAGGAGGCATTGTCAAAGAAGAAGTTAGATGTCAGCCACTTCATGATATTTGGGAGTTTGGCATATTGTAACATTCCAGGGCTGACACGTTCCAAGTTAGATCAGACTGTAGAGAGAGGGTACTTTGTGGGGTACAATGAAACCTCAAAGGCATATCAGGTATTTATTCTAGGGGCTAGGAGGATTATAGTCAAGTGTGATGTCAAGTTCATGGAGGACAAGGCATTTAGGAGGTCCAGAGATTTTCCAATAGATGATTAGAGTGAGCAGCAAGTAGAAGCTCCAAGGATCGTGCAACAGTTGTTGATGTGTTTTTATGCACTTCTCAACCACGGAGGTAATATGTAGATGCACTACCTCTCTTGAAGACAATCTTCCCTGTCAGTTGTAGAACACTATCCTAAAAGGTCCTACAATGTCGGGTCTGTGATTAGCTTGGAACATCTCATTTTTATGTGATTTTTCTAGAATCACAAAGTCTTCTGAATGAGTTACAAAACATGGGAAGTTGGGTTTTCAAATGCAGTTTCAAAGTCCTAGCAATGAATGAACAATGGATGTCCACTCAAAATAGATAGTTGAAACTCATCAAGTTTATTTGATTTAGCTTCATGGTGATGCTTTGGATTCTACTCTAACCAAAAATTAAAAGAAAAAGGAGAAGGGTTAAGAAAGTTGTTCTAACCCTAAGCTACAAATGAATAGTAACAATGGTGGCTACTAAAAGCGGACAAACTTTCTAAGCCAGGTCTTGCTTAACCAAGAAGAAACCCTCTGACTACACAAAACCAGTGCAATCTTCTAAGGACTGCGGATTTTCACATCACATACACACATCATGTACATGCAATCAAACTAAGTTGTAGCAATAAAGGAAAGAGGCTCAGACTAGCTTTACAAAGTGATTCATCATCAATGAACCACAAAAAGCATGAGCTGGAAGTTCATCAAATACTATAACAACAACACCATCATGATAGCCATTCAATAAACTAATACTAAAACTAATATGGAAGTAGAACCATACATGCAAGATGAGCAAAATCAAAGAGAACATCCATAAAATCATGCAATGATGTCTTCTATTGCTACAAAATATTTTTTACAACAACTCTCCAACCCTTACAAATGAGGGGCAAGCCCCTATTTATAGTTTTCCAAAGCCCAAATGAATGGCTAGGATTCAATTATATCAAATGGCCCAGATTTGATTTACAATAGGGTTTCACCTACCCTCCATTATCTAGCAATTTAAAATACATTCCTTGTCTTTTCTCTGTTTTGTCATCTAGTGCCAGTCACTGTAACAATTTTGTCATTTAGTTGATTGTTGTTTTCACTGTAGCTGAAACTGCCCGAAAATTGTCTTTTGCTTGATGTG
>VDFB02043156.1:0-23691 GCA_007258455.2 Sequoia sempervirens
ATTGAAGTGATGAAAATAAAAAAATGAAAGACATAAAACAACGTAAATATTGAAACAAAAAGAGAATTAGCTTAAGGAATTGGAGTCAAGGATCATATAAACATTGCAACTTGCATGACCAAGATGGCTTGAGGATATTTAAAAGTATTTATAGTCATTTAAGTGCAATGATGGTTAGAAACCTTCAAGGTAAGAGTACTAAACACACACTTGAGAGTGAGAGAGAGAAGAAACAAGCATGCACCTTGTTTCTTTCTATGATAATTTTCCAAGTTTTGATCACGCCTCTTTCGTTCTTCTTTTGACAATTTTCGTTGAGATGCATTTTCTTTTCCTTTGTTGTTGTCCCATTTCTTCTTCAGCTTAAAGATGACTCTAAACAGAGTCCTCTACCAACTTGGTTAGAAATTATCCTCCAAATTTTTTCCTTGATTGATAAAAATGAAAAGTTGTCGAGCTCAATATTTGCCTCCTTGATAAATGTGCAAAAACTTCTCCAAAATCTAGGTCCAAGTGAATCAAGATTATTCAAGTGTACATGGAATAACTAGATCCTAGTTTAAATGAATCAAGTAGTAAACAAACAAGTTATTTCATTGTGGAGTTTGTTGTTATTTAATTCATAGGTATGCACAACATATCTAGTAATTTTGGAATTTTGTTAAAGTGTCAAAAAATGTATAAATATTAAATTATAATTTGGATTGAATTTTCTTAATTATATTTGAATTGAATTTCAAGTTAGTTGTCAAAATGTATAATAGGGAACCATTATAATTTGAATTAAATTTTCTTAATTAAACATTTGAATTGAATTTCAAGTTACTTGTAAAGCATTATAATAGCTCGATATAATTTGAATTGAATTTCAAAGTTAGTTGTCAAAAAGATTATATCTTGTTCTCAACTCAATGGTTCATGTTGCTTAAGTCATTTTAAAAATATTGTGTGATCAACATGAATGAACTTAATTATAAAATGAGTGATTTTCCTAAAATTCTACTAGAGATCAAATGTATAATGAATATAAGGAAATGTAAGTTGTAAGAGGTCATAAAAAACATGTATGTATAGTATTGAATATTTAAGCTTGTCATACATATATTATGTGTAAACATGTTTAAACCATAAGCAAGAAACATGTACATATATGTAAAAATTCAATACATATAAACATAACACATATTATTATAAGCAAAAGCTGACAAATGTATGTATATATCATATATAAGAAATATATGTACATATATCATAAAAGAAAAATGTAAATTAAAGATCATCTAATGTAGAATACTAAAGATCAAAAAACAAGCAAATGTATGTCTAGATCATATAAGCAAGTGTAAGAGATCATCAAATATCAAATACTATTTTAAAGATCATCATATATAATCAAATACACATGTGATAAAGATCATAAATCTAGAATGCATGGCCTAATAAGAATGTCTACTCCTAGATGAATGGCCATCTGAATGAGAATGGTCTTGCTCTGATGGATGTGCTGAGCCCTGCAAATAAAATTGTGTACAAGATGTGTTAAATACATATAATTTTTATTAAATAAATTTTATGAAAGTTATTTTTAAATGAGCTTGTATTTTTAAATATCAATCTACAACTTGTATTTATCTATGCATACATAAATATATATTTAATGAAAACTCACATGTCCATTGATAGCAGATTCATCCACAGAGTCACATCGATCATGCACACGATCTGGACCAAGGCTAGGAGTGATATGAGGTATGTCCACCTATAACAATATATATACACACATATATATCAACTTAAATGAATATCTAGTTAGAAAGAAATTTAAGAAATAATGAAAAAAGAATTGAAACATGCACATGCACACATACATGCACATCATCTGATATTGGATGACCTAAGTCCTCTGAAACATTCACCTCCACCATATGGACCAAATGATCAAGCGAAAAATCAATAACTGCATCCATCTGATCTATCCCATGTCGTGCCAGAAATGATGAATGTAGAGGACTATGAAGGTGAGATGGCACCAGTGATGATGAACCAGAACCAATCAACATATCAGTAAAACCCATAGTCTGTGCAGCTACCGTATGAACTGTAGGTGGATTCTGATGCGAACTAGTGGTTGGATGAGAGTGATGGGATCCTAGAACTGAATGACCTCTATGTCTCAAATGATCTCTAACATGCTCTATACCGATTCCATTATTTGATGCAATGTGGGCATATGCCTCCAACAGGTCCTCAGCCAAACAATGTAGAGTCATGCGTGCAATATCTCTTGTAAGTGCATCAAGCTGTGTAGGAGTAGGGATGCCGGTGATTGTAAAAGGATCCATGGTGGTCCACTATGCTGAAAATGGTGTGGATCAGGAATGTCTAGATATCAAATACTGACCTACACAATCATCAGATATCCTAGTGGTGGCAGCCGCAATATCACCTACAGTGTCAATTGCTTCCTTTTGGGAAGCAACAACAACCTCATCTGCTATGGGGGCTAGAGCTGGGTGAGAGCAGGAGACCTATCACCAACTAATACCCTAAACATTGGGGGTGGTCTATCTGCTCGACGATAGGTGGGCCTATCAGCAATCCTACCACGCCCCTGACCAACATATGGTGGAATGTCTAGGTAGTTAACTTTGAGGCCCAAATGGACCTCAGCATACAAGCTGTTGAACAAAATACAATGGAATCACGGTCATTTGTTTTGGAGTACATATCACCATGTCTTTTGGAAATTTAGAAATGGAATTGGGTAAGATCAAAGTAGGGCCATAGCATGATCAACACATTTGGTGACCTATGGTATCCCCCTAACCTTCACGCACATTTTGATAAAATGGAAAACAAGTGGCTTTTATCATTTCTTTGGTGACACTATCTTGTATTTGTTTAAGGGAACATGCCATGTACTTCTTCATGTGGGAAAAGAATAGAACAAATGCAGGGAATATACTTGTAGTCCTCTCAAGTTCATCTTTTTAGTTTTCTAGACTATGCAATATTAACATGCATGGTTCACTATATATCCCTAGGTTTGCACCTTGTGCTAATGAATCTGTTAATTTTTTTATCTCATTACTAGTATTTGCAAACAAAGATTCTAGCACAGGTGAAACATGATCTACATTTTCCATGTTATATATATACAGTACACCTAAAAAAACAATAAGACTTTGGTAAATAATATATCTAGATAAAAATAATACAAATCTAAAATAGAACTTGTAATTTAATTCATCTACTCATCAATAATTTTTTCATACTATTAACTTGGATTTAAAAGGGTGGAAGACAACTATAATCTATAACATAACATCCTTAAAATGGTTCAAATTTTAAATGGAAATGATGAAGAGAATATGAATACAAGATTAAAGTATAAAATCATTTTGAAATAATTGGGGATAAAAATATTTGGCCAATCTAATAGTTGTTAACATAAATGAATAGTTATAGCCTTGAGAACATCAAAAAGAATTATAGAACATAAAAATGCATCATTAAATGTATATTAACATCATCACGCACTCTAATTAAAAACATTAAAAACAACCACGGCTTTTTCTGAGATGGGAAATTAAAAAGTTCCAACTAATGATGTTATAATAATCCTCCCCAAGTTGATCCTCTCATCCCAATCA
Source organism: Sequoia sempervirens (assembly GCA_007258455.2). Taxonomy (NCBI): domain Eukaryota; kingdom Viridiplantae; phylum Streptophyta; class Pinopsida; order Cupressales; family Cupressaceae; genus Sequoia; species Sequoia sempervirens. Next base: position 3,654 of record VDFB02043156.1, read on the forward strand.
TCATACTTAATGTTTTGGTACTTGAATGTGTTGGTAGTTGAATCATGTTTTGGTACTTAATGTTATCTTTTTTAAGAGGAAGCATTTTCTCTTTCTATTACCATAAAAATTATTCTTGTTTTTGTAACTTAGTATTTTTGTTTGTAGATTTTCAAATTTTTATTATGTAAATCATTCTTTGATACCCAAGTAGTCTAAAGGTTTTCTTGAATCTTATTTATTTTTTAGATTTAAGTGCTTTCTCATTGTCTAATTTCTTAATCAAATCTAAACATTGTTCAATCCTTATTTCCTTCTAATACCAAAATCATCCTCTTTTCCTAACTATAAGAAGTCATAGTTCAATCCCACCATGGTTGTGAATCAAGCTAAAATTGGTATGATTGGGAATATGCATGATACTAAATTTATCATAATGGAGAAGAATCATTTGACCATGAGGCCCTTGTTGAGAAAATGGTAATCAAGATATAGCTTTGATGCACACAACCTTTCTTTGGATCTTGCAAATTTGGCTAGTAATATTAATCCTAGTACAATGATTGATCTCCTTCATATACTATGTTGATTAATAAGCCATGTGGAAAGAAAGTACTTAAAGTTAAATAGGTAAAGGGATAAGCTCAACAATCCCTTTGAGTGATGTGCCATTTTCCCTCCATCCCAAGCTTCTTCTTCATGTATTTCTCCTTATTGTTTTACTCCTATCTATCTTATAATGCAATTTATTTCTCCTTCCACCAAATCTCCCCAAATTTATCCTCTCCTTTTTCCTAGATCTCATCTAATGCTTACTTATTATGATGCACATAGTTCTCTTGTCTCCAGATTAGTTCTCATTAGTTTTGTTTACACTTCCCATGTTCCCCTCACTGTGATATTCCTACGCAAGTCTTTGTCACTCCACACTCATTTATTATGTCACGACAAATTTATACACCACCTTCCATTTCTCATCTTGCCACTTTCATTCATGTCCTTAATCCTAGTATGCCTCTATCTACCCTTGACATTAATGTTTAAAGGATTGTTGAGATGAAAAGTAATGTTGATTCCTTACCTAATGGAAACAATAAAAGACATACATATAAAAATCAAACACAATTCAATTTCTATTAAAAATTTTACATATCCATTTTTTGTTGGATTTTTTGATCCTAGATTTGAGATGCACAATGTTAAAGGAGATCCTGGATGACACATTCAAGGTTCTTTAGTGCTACATATTTTGATTTTGTATGATGATAAGTTATTACAAGTTCTTCCCATGAAATTTAATAGTATTATCTCCATTTGGGTCTATTTTCTTTAATATTGAAATTGGGCCAAATATTGGGAAATGTTGGATTGAAGTTTATTATTTTAGATTTTTTGACTGTAAACAAGGATCTACAAAGTATATACATTCTTAACATTTGCATGTGCAAGTGAGATGAATGTTAAGAACTAAAGTTGTTAGAGGCTACCACACTTAATTATGGATCTTCTAATGCTTCATCTACATCATCCTACCCTTGTAAATTTGAAAAGAAAAATTATTTCCAAAAGGATAGTAAAAAATAATGGAAATGACCATTGTACAAACTATACATTATAAATGTTTCTAATATTATGACTCTAAAGCCTCCAACTTTTTCCTTTGTAAAATGTGCTTCAAAATTTACTTAGTGCTTGCATGATTACACTTCCTCCTATTAGGCCATTAGATAAATCTAAAGTTATTCCCAAAAGATATAATGAGAAATAAAATTTTGTTATTAAATTGTAGAGTTAATTGTAATTATACTCAACATTTTATGGGTTTATGGAATAATTGATTAAGGATTTGATTCATAAAAAAAAAAATTAGGTTGAGGGGTTAATATTGGGGTCAATCCTTCAATTGTTCCTCCTAATGAAAATTTAAATATTTTACACTAAATAAATCTAATAAAATGGTTTTATATGAGGGTCATGAGATTGAGGTACATATACATGTTGACGAGCTTGAAATCATTGATTCAGCCTATGTATGTGAGGAATGATAATTTGTTGGTATTAATAAAAATTATAAGGGTACTTATTCTTCTTCTTATGTACTAGTGATTGACTTTTATAGAAATTTCTATGGACTAACTAGTATTCAAACTTAGGACCTCCCATTTGGTGTTAGGATGCTCTACTATTGAGCTAATGGCTCACATTGTGATGAGTCTTTTTATGACTTAGGTGTGTATCATTTCTCCAACACACTCCCTTGAGCCACAACATAGGTGTCAAATGCACCTAGCTTGGCTCTAATACCATACAAGAATACCAATTATGAGGACCTCCTATAAAAATATGACATGAAAAACCGTGAACAATATTTAAAAGATAATCCATAGTCTATCTTATTATTTATGCATATTTTCTAGGACCACCTATGCCCAAAACACAAAATAGTTTTTGTAAATACACCAATTAGATCTTATAAAATGCATTACTTAGATCAAATTATATGGTAAATTAAATATAATTAATGATTACTTTTTCTTTTAGTATGAAAGAGGTTAAATTCCAATATATGTTCTAGTGGGCTTGATTGAGTGACAAGGTGGAGTGATTGTTGTAATGAAGAACTTGCTAGGAAAGCTAACCAAGTTAAAATGTACACCTATACATACATCATTGTGGTAATATAGACCTATGTCATAAAACACAATTGAATCCTATTAGTTCCAAAGTATTTTAGCAAAGAAGAGATAGAGGAATTTCCAACATGAGGCATAATTCAATCATAATATAATAAAACCATTAATCCATAGTTCTATGTATAAATGGACTGTTGTAGAGGAAAAGATACACATTTAATTTGCAAGGCATAACTCAACAATATGAAAACATATAGTAGAATATTGTACATTATTCTCAGGATTTTTTCTTATTTGTGAGAAATGCAAACCTTCCATGCTAATTTTCTCTAAAACACACAAATATAGGGGGCAGTGTAATATCCCACCCTTTCCTAAATTTTTCCATAGCTAGTGATATGATAATATCCCAACAACTCTATGAATTTTAAAATTGAATGTTATGGACTATATTAAAATTATTTTGTGGACTAATAAACTAAAGAATATTCTTGATATTTAATTACACGTCTCTTGAGAAAAACAATGATTTAATATCTTATGAGTATTAAATTAGATTATGAGTATAATTTAAAGAATTATAGTCATGATTTTGTAATTGTCATGTAATAGACATAAATATCATTCCTTTTGTTGGTAAAACTACATATTTAGAGTAATATTATGAAGGTTAAATTTAAATGGTTTATCTAGCACTCAAATAATCATTCTAGACTAATAGTTGATTTAAAATTTCTTTTACAATGATTATTGATTATATTTAATAAAAAATACTTGATATTCCCACCAAGTTATTAAGGGTGCAAATCAACTATTGACATGGACTAAACTATTGCAAACAAGGTAAATATATAGTAGGAGTATCAACTAATGGTGAGGCACTTTAAGTCTAATCAAACATACAATATACCAAATAATATTAATGAAATAGTGGAGAAAATAAATAAATATTCAAACCTCATGAACACTAGAATTATAATATGGAGAAACCCTTTCAAAAAATCCCACTACTAAAGAGATATGAAACTTTTATTAATATTCATAACAAGATTATAACAATCCAATCCACTCAATCTTCTTTAGTCTAATGTTTTGGCTATTTCTACATAACACTATTTAAACCTTATGTCATACATTAAATTATATATAGAGCAAGGGAAACAAGAAATGATCAATTAATTTATGTAATGAGTGGAAAAAAATCATGGTCCACAAGAAAAGAACCCATGCCCCACTATGCATTGGAACATGTACACAAAATATAAACGAACTAATGATATAGGACCTTAAATCCCATAACCTTGATAGTAACCACTCCCAATACTAGTGCTTTATGATGAAGATGTCAACTACAATAAGTCTCATCTATTATGAAAAGATGCTCCACTCTTCCCAATGTAACTCCTAGTACAATAATCATCACGATCTCCTTATTTAATTTTATTATAATAATATCTTGAGCCCATTGCTTACCTTTTCATTTTTTCTCACATATCACACTATAAAATTTTGGAGCTCATTTTCACTTTGTGAGAGTCTCTCGAGGGTTTTAATGGTGTCCAAATTGATATTTTTTAGCTTAATGCATCAAACTCATTAATATTTTTAATTTTAAGAAAATATTAAAATCAAAGCTCTAGACTGTAATTTATGCCCTTTAGAAAGAATTTAGAAAAAAGCAACATTAAAGATAAGATTTTAAGTGAATGGAACACTAATCCCAACTTACACCAACCAAGTACAAATGGGTATTTAGCTTCATGGAGATTCATTCATGGTTGGTGATGGTGCATGAGTAGGCTAATAGAGGAAGAAAGACCATATGTTCATTAAGAAGAAATTGGGAGAAAAAATAAGCTAAGTTTAAATTTGTAATGATAAGAGGATCTTGATTGAATTATATATATATAGTTCATATGAGAACCAAGGATAACATACTAGAGTAAATAAGCTTCGATAATAAAGGAATCTTGTAAGTATGGGGAAGAAAAATATATCAAACTAAATGCACTACCAAAAGATAGATCAATTGGGATTTTTTTATAGGAAAGTGTGATATTTAATTGAAATCCTAATGTATTAATGTTGTATCTTCAACAATCTTGGAATGAGTACTTGGATGCCTATGTTGTCAAAAGATATTATTATTTTACTATTAATTCTCCTCATGTTGAAATTTCCATGAACTAGTTAGGATGCAAATCTCCACCACTAAGCTACCCACCCACTTTATGACAAGTCAATTTACGATTTAGGTATGCTAATTTTTTTGACACCTTCTTCACATTGTGAGATATTACCAAATAATTATAATGGTCATTTGGTTTTGTGTGGATCATGAACCATGTAAGGGTGTGTTTATTGATCTTACTCACCAATAAAATGTATGCATTGAATAATTTTTGTTTTATCATCATTTTATCAACAAGCATATGCATATTTGAGGGTTTATTTAAAATTGACTAATGATATGTTGATTGAAACTATAGGATACATTATTTTACCTTAATTTTTTGGTCTAAAAGATGAGGGAAGTTCTTATTCTATGTCATATTCTTTCTTCTTTAGATGTATCTCATATTTTATTTGGGTATCCATGGATAAAGCAATATCAAGCAACATCATCTATGTCATGCCATTAAGGTATCAAATATGTTTGAACACTAGTAAAGAGGTTACAATTGCAAGAGATCTGTATATGCCTTTATTTTAGATTAAGTCATTTAACCTTAAATAATTTTAAGAACATACATAAGGATCCTCTATATAAGTGCACGGATTCTTTGCCTAATTTACATAAAATTTTCAAAAGGAATAACAATGGTGGGAAAATCTAGACAAGATGCAACAATTTAGAATTCCTAAAGGGTTTACAATTATTAGAGCCAAAGTAGGTTATATTTTGGTTTTATATTATAAAATGATTCAAGAATCTATAAGGCCAAAAGAACCATAAGCATTGCAAACTTTAGTTTAGAAGCATAAGGGATTGGATATTTTCATTCCTAAACATGGTTTTCATTAAAAAAATTACTCATGTAGCAAACACACTATATAATTCACAAAGAAGATTAGGATTTTTAGCTTCATTTGTTATATGGAGATATTTTATTGTAATGTACGTAATCAATGATATGTTTCTTGATTTTTTATAAGATTTAATATTATAACACCTTAACAAATCAAGCTATGAATTTCACGGTTCACTCCTACATGTATGAAATTTTCATTTTCATCTACAAGTTTGACCCTAAATTTGTAGTTTTAAAATTATTTTGTGAGCTTAACCCTACATTTCTAGTCTTTAGGAATGTATTTATCTCCATTTTTTAGACTATGTTGAGATCTATTATAATGTTTTTTTGCACTAACTTTCAGAGGAAACTCATTTTTCCTTACTCAAACCCTTGGATTATGCAAAACGGGGAAGAAAAATACTATATTAAAAATGCTTTAAAAACTTTCAAACGAGTGCAATTTGAATTCAACAAATTTAAAAAAATTTGCACATAGGGTTTCAAAATTAAACAAATACATGCATTTTGAACTAAAAAAAAATGGAATTTTAAATACCTCGTGCTCAATAGTGGTCGATATGTGAATTCGAATGATGAAGTTTGAAGAGAGGACCTGAAATTTGCTTTCGCTAGTGAGAAATTTTGTTGGGTCGTCATTCGGATTATGTTCGCTGCGCGCAGGGACAGTGACTGACTGGTAATTCACAGTGAAGGTGTGAAAGTGAAAGCACTTTTTTTGGTTTTGTTATATTCAAGGGGTTTGGCCGAACCCAGGTTCGGTCGAACCACCTTAAATATAATTTTTTATTAGGCTCGGTGACTGGTTCGGCCGAACCAGTCAAATGGTTCGGTCGATCCATATGGTTCGGCCGAACCCGTTTTCTATGAAGAGTGGGGAAATTTCAAAATTTCCTTCCTCTTCAAAAGTGTAAACCACTTATGTGGCTTCACCTAGTGTCAAACTGACTCAACAATCAATAACAACCCTAGCTAAAGTGGGTACATTCTTCTTGGTAGGCTTACCTCATGCCTTGAAGGGATGATTTTACATGCAACTTATGGAGGGAACAAATAGAGGTATATCACCACCTCAAGATTTTGTACAAGAGAATGAACTCTTGATCTCTATGCCTCAACCATAAATCGTACTTGGTAAGTGACTTCTTGGAAGTAAATTCCAATGCACCACTTTCAAAGAATGTTTTAGAAAATAAGGTTGTCCTCTACACAAAGGTTTATAATGATACAAACCAAGAATAGTGAGACATAAATCATCTGCAACCCACTAAAGGCAGTAAGTTTTTCCCTTTCGATCCATATGTCTAGAGTTGGATTAGGCATAGTATGTTGTTCCCACCATAGATTGAAGCTACTATTTTTCAAGTTCACAACCTTTATATAGCCCACCAATAAACATGATTTATTGAGTCACTTGGATGAGTTCTCCATTACGGGATCTATCTCATTAGCAGGCCCTTTCTTAATAAGAAAAATGCTATTTCTCTTCACCTAAGATTGCATGAAGCACAAGGGGAGAGGATACATAGCAAGTTCTTAAGGTGATCAAAAAAATAAAGTCCATATATTGGAGTGTTTATCTTCACCCAAGATCACACGAAGGACAAGGGGAGTTGACACACACTACAAGTCTACACAAGTGAAGCACTCACACAATACACTCATTATTTTTAATCCACAAAGGCAATGATGAATTCATTTAAGCACCAATTTGAAGTGTATGTTTTTATTTGTTCAATTTTAACCAATATCGTAAAATGAGGTTGTATGGGTTCAATTTTAACCAATTTTGAAAAGAATTAAATCATTTGTGAATTTTAAGCCAAAATGAAAGCTAGTTGTCCTAATATTGTAATTTTTACAACCTAGTGGAAATTTAGTGGTCCTAAAACATGAAACAAAGTTTTAAAAATTAAGGTGTTTATGTAGCCTAATACTTTGTAAATCTTTATGATTGTTGATCTAAATAGGTATTCTTTGTTACGGATTATTTGTGGGTGAATAATTTGATTAATTCATTTTATAATTTGTAGAATGAAGACAAAAGGTTGTAGAAGAATTAGACATGATAAATTAGAAGATACACAACATATATCGTGGAGAAACCCTTTCGGGAAAAAAACCCACCAAGAATCAGTGTATTATTTAATCTTAGAATAAGATTACAATAATTCCAATTCTTGGTTTCAAGATGCTTCTTTTTCCTTCAACAAATCTTCTTCACAACCTACAATAAAAACCGATACTAACTCTCTTCAACTTGCTTGAGATAAATAGGCAATAATCAACCTTGTAAAATCCAAAGAGTTACAATTACAAAGCTTAAAGCTTATCATAAAAAACCTATGCCTATCTCTTGAAAGTAGAGTTCAATTGTGAAGAACAATGTAAAATCAACTCCTTCATCCATTTGGGCATCCTAAACTGAAGTCATAACTCAAACTTTATTCTGAAGATATCTTCAAAGATTATCCTCAAAGTAGGTTCCCAAGAATGGGCCCACTTAACTCAGCCTTTTGAAATATCTTATCATACAAAAGTGTTAACTCCAAGAAGCCAACTTGGGTACCCAAGGTGGGTACAATTCATTCTCTGTTAACTAAAACATATCTCTCCACCATTCATGCAAGAATGATAATCCCCTATTAACTAAAATTAGTCAGCTATTATTTGTCATGCAACTCAAGTCATTAATCATGCATTCCAAGTTAATTGAAGTCAACTAGCATTCAACTGAAAATAACTACATGCAACTAAGGATAAATGAACCATGACTGAATTGAATTGAATTGAACTAAACTGAACTGAACTAAACTGAACTAAACTTCATGCATGTAAAAATCAATCCCTAACTTCTAGGATCTTTACATGCATTATAGAAGTGTTAGATCTTTTTCTCCAAATAGTTAACTTAACTCAAGGTGGGTTCCACCTTCCATGTGGATGCCCAGTGTGCTCCTATTATTTAGGAACTCATATTGGATGCCCTCACATACTCCTATCATTTAAAATTAATTACAAATGTCAATTAACATGATTATTTCATTCAAAATTAATCTCTTTCTAATCCTAGTTTTTGAGAACACTTTCCAAGGACTTATGAGATACATGAAATAAATAATGTTTAGGATTGTAATTAAATGGCATCCTATTTCCAACACAAAGCAACATATATGATGGGTTATAATTATCCCATAAGTGTTAAAAATACTTTTACAATATATGATCAAATGATAGTATGCTCCTTCACTTCAAGTTTTTTGAAATCTACAAAATCAATTAGCCTGACAAAAAAAAAAAACTAGATGTCAGTAAAAGATCAAAGATTATATGAAACTAAAAATTTAAAGCACACATGAAAAGTTGACTCTCTACTTTAACTACAAAAGTATCACCATTCTACAATAACGTTGCTTTAAACCTGTCAAATGCATTGCTAAAATTTAAATGTGTTGCTTTGGTGAAATTTGATAGTGTCGCTCTACAAAAACCAATGACATCAATAGCGTTGCTATATCAATAATTAATCAAAAACATAATAGCATCGTAATATTCAAAGGCATCACAATATTTCAAAAGTGTTATTGTAGCTAAGTCAAAGGTATTTCCATTTTCAAACACGTCATTGTAGCCATCAAAGGTCTCACTCTAGTTGTAAACTACAAAACATGGGAATCTCAAAATAAATTCATCAGATTTGGTTAATAAAGCCCTCCTTCTAGAGCCAAAATGTGGTCATAGTCATAATATGAGCTAAATACACTAGATCTAAATGAATTTAAGCTATATATAACTAACTAATCTACAATCCCAGTGAAATGTTTGAAAGCCTCAAACTAAGCAACCATTAAGCTAAGCATTAAATAAACCATAAAAGCATAAAGGAAACATAATCTAAAACTCTAAACCTCATCCCATTGGGGGATTGGTGTCATATTGATATGGAATGATTACCCTTTCTCAATCCCTTTGATAAAATGAGCATCTAAATAGACTCCATTGATGAAAAGATAAGTTAATATTGATCAAAATATGCTAAAGATGGATGAAAAAGCTTAATAATGGTGCAAGATGAATAAATATAGTATTCAAATGTGTAGCATAACTTTACTTTGATGGAAGTGGATCCTTTTCTCTCCAAAGTGAGGAGTATTTATAGGAGAAAATGGTGAATAAATGGCTAATATTGATTTGATCAATCAATGGTCAAGATGCAATGTGAGGTGAAGGCATGGATTATGGATTCTCATCAATGGATGGGAATGCAAGAACACATAGATCAAAAAATTAATCAATGGCTCACAATGATAAAAAAAAGCACACTTCCTAAAACTTTGGAAGTTGGTTAGAAGTTTTTTAGGAAAGAATATTCCATTTTTGGAGCTCAAATGGGAGAATATTATAGAAGAATAATCCCATGCAAGTGGATGGGTGAGGGAAAATAGGAATTAGTTAATTAAAACAAAGTTTTCATTGTGCAAGTTGAATGAAATTAGGATACTCATTAAATAATTAATTTATTTAATCAAAAGGGGATGCAAATGACATTTAATTCAATAATTTAGGATTATTCAATTAAATGAGAGGACATAAGGTATTTAAATTAAATAATTTGCATTTTTCAATCAAACAGAATGAAAGTTAGTTTGAAAGGGTGAATTATCCAAATAATAGTGATCATTTGATTAACAAAAGAAATTGATGCATTCAATTAAATAATGAAGATTATTCAATTGAACGGTCGAAAAGAAGATGAATTTTAGGATGAAACAATGTTAGTGATCAGATTCAAGTGTGTAATATTATTCAGGACAATTTTAAGTGTCTACAACAATTACTTTGATTAAAGTTCATAGTGCAATCTTTCTTCAACTTTTTTTGCAACATAGTTGGACTAGGATATGAAGAAATTTGTGCAAAGTTGTAGAGTGCATGTCAAATGGCCAAAGGAGTAAGTAAAAAACCTAGACTATATCAACCATTACCTATACCAAAGAGACCATGGGACGATATTAGCATGGATTTTTTTCTTAGTTTACCAAATAAATAGAGAGGACATTAGTCAATATTTGTGGTGGTCAATATATTTTTAAATGTGGCACATTTCATTCTATGTCAAAAGACTAATGATGTTCACATTGTCAAGTTACTTTTCAGAGATGTGGTAAGACAAAATGGTCCATTAAAGAGTATAGTTTTAAAACGAGATACCAAATTTGTTGGGTATTTTTGGAGAACCCTATGAATGAAACTAATACCATTTTGAAGTTTATTTATGCACACCATCCATAGACTTGTGGATAGAAAGAGGTTGTAAATAGTAGTCTATGCAACTTGTTGAGATGATTAGTAGCAGATATGCCTAAGGGATGGAATTTTATTTTACCATGGGTAGAGTTTGCATATAATAATTATGTTAATATGAGTAATAGAAAATCCCAATTCTAAATTGTATATCAAAATGTTTTGAGGAATTTTTCTAATTTGACAAAGATGGAGAAAGAAGAAAAGAATAGTGTTGAGACTAAAAATTGTGTACAACACATGAAGAATCTGCATGAAGAGGTGAGAAAGCATATTAATAAGATAAATTCTCAATACAAGGCTAAGGTCTAGATTGGAAGTGAAAATTTAATGAATTGCAAGTTGGAAATGTGTAATATTTGGCTATGGAGATAGACACCCAAGATCTAAAGGCCTATGGAAAGAACAAAATCCTCATAATATCAATATGACAAGAATAAATTGTATTCCTATCAATGAATACAAAAATAATCAATGGAGTTGTTTACAATGTATGAGAGAACCCTTGGTTATATAGCCAAGGTGAGATGTAAGATGTCATAATATTATGACAAGTGTCTTAATACTATGATATGAGACAACTTATCACAACTAACTAGGTCACATGTGTTACAAGTCAAAAGATAAGATAACAACTAATGACAACTAACACCTTCTAGAAATAATCTTAGGACCTAAGTAAACTTAACATGTGAATATGTCTCCTTTAGTCCCTAATAAGTGAAATAACTTGATACAAGACATTTATTCACACAACACCCCCCTTAAGTGCAACTTAGGTAGAATGAAAATGATACAAAGATGGGTCCCGATTACAAGGCCATGTTAGGTACCCATGAAAAAATGTAATGCAATCCCTCACAAATGAAAAAAAGGAGAAAACTCAATGGGAAAAAAATCCTCCCCAAAAGAGAGAAATAAAATAAGAAAAATTATTTCAAAAGGATAAGAAGGAAAAAACCTCATGTGAGGAAAAAGTCCCCCCCCCATAAGAGAGAAGAAAGAGAGACTAGATGCAACCCCCCTTCAATGGTGAGTCCCTACATTAAAATTCCATAATGATAGGATTCCCAATATTAAATGAAGAAGGGGACAATGTAGAGCAATGTGAAGATTGATTTAGAGAAAACCAAAGATGATGATGATTCCTCCAAATTTTTCTCCAAAAGAATGTCAAACTGTGACAAACACTGATAGAAAGAACTAGGTACCACTAGAAAAGATGTCTACATAAACAGTGATTGAGCTGAAACTGTCAACTCATGAGTAACTACAAAATTTGTTGATGAAGAACTATAGATGAATCCACACTGCAATAGGAATAAGGTTAGAAACAAGGAGACAATGGCATGAGTATCAATTGGACTCTCTCTTGACATATTGGTATATCCCTATCACAACTTGGAGATAGGTACCAAGTCTTTAGATGTAGAACCTAATTTCTATATACAAGTATATTACTTCCATAATAGGAGTGTCTATATGGTATCTAGCCCATCACATTGAAATGCATAGGTAACTAGCTGTTGCATTCACTATGTATATAGGAACTAACATTGGATACATAGATCTATCTAAAGAAGCATAAAATTTGATAGAGTACACTGAAATAGCAAGATTGTGGTACTTTATTTTAGTTTGTTTACAACATTAGAAGAAGAGAACTACAACAATCATGATGCAAATAGGAAGTGCTAATGCAGAAGCTAACCAAAAAGTACCCCAAAGCAGATGACTATAAAAAATTCCCTCCAGTTGGATGATGATAGGAGCAACTGACCCTTGTTGAATGTTGGTTGGAGGATCAAACAATGCAGGATGAGGCTCGATCAGCAGGCAAGTATAAGAGTTTCCTAGGAACACACAAGTTAAAAATGAAGAAATTTGGACCATGTCAGACCTTGAAGAAGAATGATTCAGGAAATACTTATGAGGTAGAGTTGTCAAGTATAATAAACATCTCTCTTATGTTAATTATTTCTTATTTGATAGATTATCATGAAGGAGGTATGGAGGATGGACCAACAAAAGAACAATGGATTACTTCGAAACTTTTTCAAGTGAAGGAAGAGATATAAGAAATCTTAGATAGCCATGTGGGAAGATGCACAAGATATAGGTAGTATGAAGAAGATTTGGTCAAGTGGAAAGGAAGTCTTGTTGAACATTCATCATGATTTTCTACCTTGAGCACCAGTGATGCGACAAGGTCACTTCTCAAATTACCTTAGGTGTGTGATGTAGGAGCATCCAGGGTATAAAAGTGATCTTGCATCACCAAAAATATTTTATTTTATATTTTGTTTGGTTTGGTGAATACAAATGAAATTCATTTCCTTTAAAAATCCCCAAAGAGTGTTTTAGAACTTTTAAATTTTGAAAAAGGGCTAGTATTTAGTAAGGCATCTATTTTTATTAATTTTGTATATTAGCACATAAGGACTTGAAATTTTACCAAAGCTTTGAAATATAATTTTGTACATCATGAGTGAGTTTCAATTCATGATCCAATCAATGTGAGTAAATATTAAATATTTTAGTTTTTTTTTTTTCAAAAAATCATTAAAATTAGGTTTTGAGGCTTTAAATGATGTTTTCGGGCCTCAAATATTGGAGAAATTAGATAAAAATGAAAAGAAAATAGAACACTATGAGAAATGCAGTATTAGAAAAGGTCTTGAATAGGTTCTTAGGTCGAAAGTTATGGCTCCTAAAAGTTGGACTATTTTTTGGTTGGAGTTATAAATTTCAAGTAGTGGAAATATGATGGTAAGGTGGTAAGTCATAAGGAAGGAGGGAAGGTAGGATTTGAAGATGGATGCAAAGAGTCAGAAGGGTATGTGTAGGATCATCATGGAAAAAATAGGCCCTTAAGTGGAAAAAAGTTTAGAAAAATCAAAGTTAGGCAACTTGACGTAAAAATTTGAATAAGTTATCTATATTATTTCAAAAATATGTAAGAATAGGGTCTTTAGAAAATTGAATGTAGTTTCTAAACTACTAGGTTTGTTAAAAAAAATAAAAATCTATTTGGTGAAAATTTGAAATTTCAATGTAGTAGTATTTCAATTTCAAGGAAAAAAAAAGGAGTAGGTGTCTGTCTAACCACCCTAACCACAATAAAATGATAATATTTTTTTTTAAGATTTTAGATATAAGTAGAGGACTCATGTCCTGATGTACAACATATTTTTTGTAATTTTTTTCCAAGTAAATAATTAATTATGAATTTTTTATTACAACTTTTAAAAAAATAAAAACTTGTATGTCTAACCACCTTAACTTGGTCAAACTTCATGAGATTCAATTTTTCCTTTCTTAATCCTATAGTATGTGAATCATAGAATGTGATGCATGTTTTGGATTCAAAAAATGTGATAGTTGAAAGCTATAGATGTTTTTCAATTAGCCTATCAATCAAGAATTTAGTCATAATTTGAATAGAAAATGAATAATAATTACTTATTAGATTAAAATTAAAGCATAATTTATATTGGTGAAAAAGTTGAGAATCTCCTTTAAAACCCTTTTTGTTTCATCAATTTTGGGTAAAAAAAGTCGCCACCACATACCCATCATATTGCCACTTTTTGGCCCATCATGATCCTACACATACCTAGAAGATAGAAGGCTCCAAAAACTAGGGAGGGGGGAGGGGGGGGGGGGGAATTGTAGTTTGTTGCAACTTGAGAGGGTTTCATCCTATGTATTGTTTTTTGAGTTCTGTAATGTAATAGGTGTTCAACTCAATAAATAATATTCATATTTTTCCTGTAAGAAATCTTGTGGTTTTTTTTTGGTGCAATTTTTTCTTTCATCAGAGTGTTTTGTTGATTGCTTCTACTCATGTAATAGAGTACTTTCTTTCATAAAATACTAATAATGTATTTCATAACTATTATTGAGTAGAATTATGTTGGAATCCCTTCGTAGGATGCATTTTTGTAAGGAAATGATACAAGTTATCCATTGAAATGTGTTAAGTTATTTTTAAAGATAGACTTACATTATCATAGGACTTTCTAGCTCTAGATAGGCATCAATCTATTTTGTAGGATATTTCCTTCAAAACCTAGAACAAACTCTAATATGTAAAATCTAAATTAATGTGTAATTTATCCCTAATTATTGTGTATTCTCATTCATGGATTTGAAAGGAAAATAAGGAATTCAACTGATTTATTATTCTATTTCACAAATTCTTGTTACAATGTGTGATAACTTATTTGCTAAGTTAGTATTTAATTCAATTTGCTCACTATCTTTTGATATTGTTATAAGGGAGACCCATCAAGGTTATTTGAGCCTAAAGTGCAAAGGGAAGTGAATTTTCTATTCATTGGCTAGCCAGACCAAGCTTCTTGACCATAGGGTATGGCTAATATTTAAATAAATTCAAGGAATTAGTTGGGAGAATAAACAATACCCTCTCAAAATCTATTTGGTAATTTTTGAACAACATTGATGTAGACTCGAGCATGTAATATAAATGAGGCACACCATATTAATACTTAGATCAAGAGGCAAAATAAAATAAAGGTTAAAAACATGAAATTCAAAATGAGAGTCCCTGATTTTAAAATAAATTAGTGTGTGTTGTGCAAGCCACAATAGGGAGCTTGCCCCCTTAAAGTGGCACGATGAAGACAATAAATACATTAAATTTTTCTCTCATTTCTATACACTGAACTATTTATATTGTTTTATTCATCTTGTAAGTTGATAACATAATTAAAGAACATATGTGTCGATAAAAAATATAGAAAAAATTGTGTACAACTTTGAAGTGAGATCTCTCTATCAAATAAATGTCTCATATTATTATTATTATTTTTGTTGTACTAGGGTCAAGTTTTTATTTTAGATTAGATTTGTAATTTCATATTGATTCTCTAGGTTTGTACATGAACCTTCACAATGTGCACCTCTACACTATTGTAACTTGCATGGTTAATCTTCAACTACTTAAGTCTTTTCACTAATCTAGAGATTGGTAATATTTTAAAATACTTTAAAGGGTTGTCATTCTATTACAAAGAGACATTTTTCCAACTCAACCCTTAGAGCCATGTACCAAATTTGAAACATAGCTAACAAGCCTCTTGGGAGGATTTTTAAACAAAATTTGTTACTCATTTTAATGCATCAATTCCTAATGTTTAGCTATTGATTACTCCATTTGTCTATAATGAGAGACGATCCTTGAGATATGTGAGATGATAAATAGTTCCCTTAAATACTATTGCATTAAATCAAACTTCACAAATGTGTACTTAGTAAACATAGGGTGGAAGAATAAATGGTGTTAGTAAACCAATAATGAATTTAAATTTCTTGAAAGGCATTGTTCAAGTCTATAATTGCAAGTTGACCTTGTAATTGTGGAATGACCTTGTGTCAAATAGTCAGAATCTTGAGTGGACAATGATGCCATAGAGATATGTGTCATAAATGTACGTATAAGATTAATTTATTAGAGTATATACATATAAAAGTAAGGTTGAGGCTGAGATGTGTGCATATAGATTAAAAAGACTAATAGTATGAGTCCAATTTTACACAAAATTATACACTTTGATGTATAAATATATCAAAATATATCCTCAAAGATACAAAAACTAAATAAAAAATAATATAAAAATACTATTGATGGATTACAAAATGTGAAAGGTCAATTAAAAAATATACATAATTAAATCCAAAAACACTTTAAACTAAACTAATATACTATATAAAATTAATTTCATTGTTATAAAATATAATAAAAGCATTAATTAATTAATTATATACACACCATTTTTCAAACACATTTTCGCCCAACTTAAAAATTACATAATTGAATGGTTGGGTGAAGATACCGGCAAATTATTCTAATTGTTTCCTAGTCTTGAGTTTGTTCCTGGCCGGATGTGTCGCATTCAAGTGGGCCCATTCACGTGGATTTTTATCTAGATGTGCAGTTTCTTTGTTTTTCTGCCGTTTGTTTTGATGCTTTACGTGATAAAGATGTGATGTTTGCATGTACCCTTTACCTTAAGCCGCCGGCACGTAGGATTCCTTATTTGATACGGTCAATGTATTTGCTGGCACAACATGACAAACGTGTATATGTTCATTTTTAACGTACCTCTCTACCCAAAAATTTAGAAAAGCTTAGAACAGTTGGCATACATATAATCGCTTAAACTGGTGCGTAGGATTCGATTTAAGGTTTAAGATTTGATTCGACAAATGGAATCAATATACATATCATAAGGCAACTTGAAGTTTCTTGGGAATCAAAATTTAACATAGTCAGACAACTTGTGGTGTACATAATCAGACAACTTGAAGAGAGTAATAATTAAAGTATCAATTGTTGAGTTGTTTTGCTGTTTTAAGGCTGGTTTCTACGTTGGTCAACTATTTTTTTCAGTTATTTTTGGTAGCTTTTTCTTGAAATTTTTTATTTTGTTTTGTTCAATAGATAAAAAATAAAAAGATGTTCAGATCGGTATATCCAACAAACGAACTACGATTATTTAACAATCACATGTTATGATGTACCCATGGTCATCCAGATGCATGTATAATGATTGATATGCATGCGGTTCTATTAAGAGTTGTCTAAAGTGGTTTAAATAACTCTTATACGAAATAGTGTAGATTCACTCTGAGCTCGCAAAGTTCTTCTAGGGAACTGGTTACATGCAATCTGTTGGTGTTTTTAAAATCCTCTAAAGAGTAGACAGTCCTTAGGCTTAAGAACTTCAAGATTAGTGGCCAACAAATGAGAGATGGACAATACACTTTTCTCCCTTGCACCTAAGGCTCTGCAAAACCTAAGAGGGTGATCTTATATAATGTACCTACGAATTTATGCAGCCAATAACCATGTACATTGCAAATAGTAGATGAATTCTCATGTAAGTGCTCAATAAATGGAATATAACTCAACATTTAGAGCATGAGAAAACGAAAGCACATTACACTTCTAGAAACCAAGCATATAACAAAAGCATTTATTTAAGTAGTTTGTATTTGAAGATTGTTTTTGAAAATGGGGAAAGACAACTATGCAAGACCATTACCTACCTTGGGCTATAGAGTCACATATTATGCATATAATACCTTAATACTATAACATAATATTGATGACCTACAAACTTCTACCACATTATGATAGAAAGGTCTGCTCAAGCTTGTCATGAAATCATACTTAGTAATCCATCTGAAAATATAACACCTTCATTACCTAGCCGCAAGAATTTATACCACTCCTTGAATGGAAGCAAAAAAAACATATAACTCAAACAATAAATGTGTTTGAAAAACCTCAATAACCTTGTTATCTCAATTCAAAATATATTACATTCTAGACCAATTACATGACAATGTATATTCATGTATTTGCAATCAAGTTACAGGAGTATCATGATATATGGACTTACATCATATGGACATTTACCCTCAACATTAACAATCATAGTACATAGCCTCTTTCATAGCCAAAACCTAAAGCTAAGAGCCTTCCCAAAAATTAGAACCCACATTATTGGCTATGAATTCCTTCTTATAGAAACGAAGGAGCAAAACAAGCCTCGTGCCAAAATGTGCACACATCCCATTCTCATTGGACCATTACAAAAATATTCACCAATGCAGTTATATTTGCAACATAGGGAGGGAAAAACATATGAGGCAAAATTCGCTTGCATATTGATTGAAGAAGATAATTCTCGCCCTTCAAAGGGCATCCCTGGATTGTTGCAACAAACATCACCATATTGCCATGTCGAAGTGACTCTTCAACAAGTCTCACCAATGTTCTTTTGTGCCTTCGATGTGGCTCCATCATTCCATTGTTGTTTCATCCTTGGCTTCTTGAATGGATCCACAATGCAAAAGAAAATAGTGATGAGAGGAATATTCCACTGAATATCCCTTAACTCCTCCATCACTTATCGTCGGGTGATCCCACAATACTAGTTTACAATTTTTGGCCAAACAGGGCACTGAACTAATTTTTTCTAATTAAATCTTCACTTTCGGGCACCTATAGCGGCTAAACCGTGAGCAATTTGAAGATGATGCAAACTAGTGATTTTTTGAAATTTTGTTTGAATATTCTAAATATATTTTTTTTCAATTTTTTGGAATTAGATTGCACTTCTTTTCCATCTCCTTCAAAAACTAGTTTTTCAATAAATATCCTTTTAAGGAGTGATGCTCACCATATACCATAACTTTTTCCATGGAGGATAAATTCCTTTTTTTAATTTAAATTTTAGAATAATGAGCATTCAGTGCATGAATTGGTTTCACAAGCATTCTTCATTGAATATTTTTTCCTTAATCAAGTTTTGAGGTCAAACCAATTATAATTTAGACATGAATAGGCAGATTGTATACAACATAACTTTTTTGTATGTATCGAAATTCAATTTTTTTTTTGTTGGATCAAGGACATCAATATCTAGAGCACTAATATTTTTCAAAAAAAAATAATGATCTAATCTACTATTTTTCCACATGTTCAGAACAAAGAGCCTGATTTTTAGTCAAAAGCCTATGTTTAATCAAACTAAAAATAATATACATAATAAAACCAAAACATATTAAAATTATATTTGTTTGATAGTTCATTCTGAGGACTACCATCATCCAATTGGGTCTGTGAAGTCTCCTCCATTTTCATCCTCAACTCGAGCTCGGAAGGGAAATTTTTTGGAGATTTTTGGTGCCAAAGGGGGAGAAGGGGGGAAAAGGGGGGTTCAAGCGAACCCCTTGGAGGTTTGCTTGAATTTGGGTTCACTCGGACCAGGGTTCGAGCAAACCCCCTTTCTACAAAGTTTTCTTCTTCTTTTTTCACTAGAAAATGAGAACTATTGTGGGACCCAACATTTAACGGGTTTGCTTGAATGGGGGTTCTAGTGAACCCCCTTTGGGTTTGCTCAAACCAAATGTTTGTTCGAACCCCCAAAAACTAATTTTTTTTCCATGGGATCATTTTTTGCACTTTTCCTTCCTCACTAGAATTGTAAGCCAGTATTGTGGGTTTACCCTGCCAAAGTGTTCCCTGTGTCTCCATTTGTAACTGTGATTCTT
>VDFB02043157.1:0-14911 GCA_007258455.2 Sequoia sempervirens
GGAGTGTGGTAGAGGTCTAATAATTTAATTACAAATTAAGATCGCAAGCACATCCAGAAAGATTGAAATAGAGAAATTCAATGGTAGCAATTTTGAGTTGTGGAAACTCAAAATGGAAGATTTGTTAGTGGATTGTGATCTGTGGCTTGCTGTGTCTGGAACGATGCCTCAAGGCATGAAGCAAGAGGATTGGGACCTTGCAGATAGAAATTCTAAGGGGATGATAAGGCTCTGTTTTGTAGACCCTGTTCTTCTAAATGTTCATGAAGAGAAGATTGCATCTTCCTTGTGGAAAAGACTGGCATCAATTTATCAGGGCAAGTCCTTGGTGAATAAATTGTTCTTGAGGAATAAGTTGTCTGCTTTGAGAATGCAGGAGGGAGGATCTATTGTTCATTTGAACATTTTCAACATGTTGATTGCACAGTTAACATCTGTTGGTGTAAAGATTGATGAAGAGGATCGATGTATGCTTTTATTGTGTTCTTTGCTAGATTCTTGGGATCACCTGGTGATGGCTATTGGGAGTACAACATCCAGTTTTAAGATGGAAGATGTTGTTGCTTCTTTGTTGTCAGAAGAGATGAGAAGTAAATCTTCTGAGATGGCGAAGGAGGCCCTTGTTGTTAGAGGAAGGTTGAAAGAAAATGGCAAGAAGAAGGACAAGAAATCTAGATCAAAATCAGAAGGGAGATCAAAGTCTCCGGATAAGAATTCCAAGGTGAAGTGGTGGAACTGTGGGCAACATGATCATGTCCGAAAGGATTGCAAAGAGGAGAAAAAGAAGAAGAAGAAGTATTCTTCTGACAATGATTCTTCTCAGAGTGATGCAGATGCCTTCATTGCAGCCTTGGGTACACAGGCATTAGATGATGTTTGGCTGATTGATTCTAGAGCATCTTTCCACATGACATCTCATAGAGACTAGTTCACTAAGTATGAAAAATACGATGGTGGAAAGTTGTATTTGGCAAGTGATTCAACTTTAGAAATTGTTGGCCGTGGAAGAGTCAAAATTCAATTCCCTGATGGAAGAGTGAAGGGAACCAATGATGTAATGCATATACTAGGTCTAGCTCAAAATCTACTTTTTGTTAGTAAGCTGAATGATATTGAAGTGCAAGTCACATTCTCTGGAAATGACTGCAAGATGACTGGAGGCTCAATGGTGCTAGCAAGGGGTGCTCATATTGGTACCTTGTATAAGCTGGATGCACATGTTGTTCAATGCAATAGTGTCTATGTAAAGTCACAGAAAGCTACTCGTGGAGGAAAAGAGGAAAAAGTTCCTGATGGTGTAAACTCCATGGAGGTTAAACTTCTAGTAGAAAAGACTATGCTCTTGCATCATAGACTAGGCCACACTGGTGAGAAAGGTTTAAAAACCTTGAAAGAGAAGAACTTGGTAGAAGGGCTTGAATATTGTAACCTTGAGTTCAAATTTTGTGAACATTGTATATATGGAAAACAACACCATGTTTTATTTTATTCCAGTCCTCACAAATCTTCTAGTTTGCTTGATTATATACATTCTGATGTTTTTGGTCTAGTGAATGTTCCTTCTTTGTCTAAGTCAAGGTACTATGTATCGTTTATTGATGATTTTTCAAGAAGAGCATTTGTATATTTTCTAAAAATTAAATTAGAAGTGTTCAGTCGGTTTAAAGAATTTAAAAACCTTGTAGAAAATTAGACTGGTAGGAAAATAAAATGTTTAAGGACTGACAATGGCGGTGAGTTTTTTTCAGATGAATTTGAAAGGTACTGTAAAGATCATGGGATTAAAAGACATAAGACTACACCTTACACTCCATAGCAAAATGGAGTTGCTGAAAGGTTCAACAAGACAGTAATGGAAAGAGCACGAAGTATGCTGAGCAGTGCTAGCTTGGAGGAGAAGTTTTGGGCTGAAGTAGTCTCTATAGCATGTTACTTGGAAAATCGTTCTCCTAACTCTGCTCTTGTTGAGAAGACGCCTTTGGAAGCATGGTCTAGAAAGAAGACCTCTCTGAGACATATTTGTGTCTTTGGCTGTGAGGCATATGCATATGTGTCATTTGAAAAAAGATCTAAGTTGGAAAATAAAGTTGTAAAGTGTTATTTTATTGGCTATAGTGTTGGCATAAAAGGATACAAGCTTTAGAATCCTGAGACTGAGAAGGTTTTGTAAAGCAGAAGTGTTATCTTCCATGAGCTGAAGCCTTCGACACTGGATCCGTAGTCAGAGAAGAAATCAGAAAACAAAAAGGATGTAGCAGATATTCCTCTGACACCAGACAAAGAGGAATTGAAAAATCAAAATGTACCTGATATTGAGGAAAGCTCAAGTAGTTCTTAAAGTTCTGAAGAAGATGAAGAACCACCTTAGCCTCAGCTTGTGAGGAGGTCAACTCGTGAAAGAAAGCAACCTGATAGGTATGGGTTTTCTTTGATAGAGTCTACTTGTGCCTATGCTTTAGTTTCTAGCATTGATGAACCTAGGACTATGAAAGAGGCATTTAAAATGTCTGATTCAAACTCTTGGTTGGAAGCCATGAATGAAGAAATGGCATCATTAGAAAAGAATGATACTTGGAGTTTGGTGCCATTGCCTAAAGGCAGAAAATTGTGGGCTGCAAATGGGTATTTAAAAAGAAAATTGGTTTGAATGGCAGTGTAGAAAAATATAAAGCGAGGTTGGTTGCAAAAGGTTATTCCCATGTAGAGGGAATTGATTATGGAGAAATATTTTCTCCTATAGCTAAGTTGACATCTATTAGATTTATTTTGTCACTTGCTGCAGCGTATGACTTAGAGATTGAACAGGTGGATGTGAAGACAACATTTCTTCATGGTGATTTTGAAGAAGAAATTTATATGTCTCAGCCAGAGCACTTTGTGGAAAAAGGTAAAGAGAGACTAGTTTGCAAGTTGAAGAAATCTCTGTATGGGTTAAAACAGTCTCCTAGAATGTGGTACCAAAAGTTTGACACGTTTGTTTTGTCATTGGGATTTGTAAGATCAAAATCTAATCATTGTGCATGTACAAAAGCTGAAAGTGATCAAGTCCTTATTATTGCTCTCTATGTTGATGATATGTTGTTCATATAATAAGTAGTTGATGATTTCTGATCTTAAGTCTTAGTTGTCCGCTAAGTTCGGAAATGAAAGATCTTGGTGCGCGAAGGTATATTCCGGGGATGGAAATAACTAGGGACATAAATAATAGAAAACTTTGGCTCCGCTTAGAGTAAGTATATCATGACCGTTCTAGAGAGATTTTGCATGAATGATTGCAAGTAGCTAGTTGTTCCAGTTTGCGGGGAATGAAAGTTATCTCGTCAAGATTATCCAAAAATCTCCCTCTGAGATGGAGGACATGACCAAGGTGCCTTATGTTAGTGCGTTGGCAGTTTATGTATGCAATGGTTTGTACAAGGCCAGACATTGCCCAAGTAGTGGGAGTACTTAGTCGGGTTTATAAAATCCTCGAAGGACACATTGGATGTTGTGAAAAGAGTGTTAGATATCCGAAGGGAACTTCGAATATGCTTGTGGTTACCATGGGAACTTGGTTGAATCACAGAGGACTCTCAGCATTCAAGGTTATGTGGATTCTGATTGGGTAGGGGACATTGACATCAGGAGATCCACCAGTGGATATATTTTCATGATGAATGGTGGTGCAATGAGTTGGATGAGCAAGTGGCAGACTATAGTCGCTTTGTCCACTATAGAAGCAGAATACATGGCAGCTACACATGCCTGTAAAGAAAAATCTAGTTAAAACATTTGTGTTCTAACATTGGTTTTGATGCAGGAAAAATTACCATTTATTGTGACAGTTAGAGTGCTATATGTTTGGCAAAAAATCCTACTTTCCATGCAAGGATGAAACATATAGATGTATAGTATCACTTTGTACGAGATATGGTGGAGGATGGGAAGGTCTCTTTGGAGAAAGTGGATACTCTGGAGAATGTTACAAATGCATTGACGAAGCCTGTGAGCACAGACAAGTTCAGGTGGTGTGCCAGTTCAATGGGCCTCAAGGCCCATGAATTTTAGTAGTTTTATTATGCTCTAGAGGTGTCAGTACGATCTTCATCAAGTGGGAGATTGTTGGAAAATGTGCCTCAATTCTTACTAACATGTAACTCCTGAAGGGAAAAGTTGATGTGACATTTTTGATGTTTGACCGACTAGCTATTTTGAATCCTTGTTGAAATGTATTGGTCATTGTGACCTTGTTTCAATCTTGCCGAATGGACCTATCGTTATGTCATGGAGACTCGGTAAGATCTCTTGCAAACAGTTGGTTCTCTCACCGATGGTTATATACTCACAGTTATCAGGGAGACTTGGCCGAAAGGTTTATTGTCGGTATGTAGTCTTACCGATATGGAATGTCTCACCGACAGAGCTACATGTGTTTGTTATCGGGTGCCTAGCGGATGTTGGGGAGACTCATAGTGACTGTAATCATCGGTGTAACACATTTGCTTCGATATGAAGTCTCAACAATGGATGTATGTCTCACCAACAGTATGCACTCGGATTAACATATGGTGGCTCAGTATGAATTCTTAACGATGTGAGATGTCTCACCGACAACTTTATCTTGGAGGCATCGGGGTAACACTAAGGGTTCGGTAAGAACTCTTAGCAATGGAGAGAAGTCTTTCCAACTATTGTTTGGTGCTCGGTATGACTTGAGACTTCGATTTAACCTCTTGGCGATAGCGATAAGTCTTGCCAACTGATGAACACTTTGGAATAACATGAAGGCTTGGTGTGATGTCTTGGCGAAAGACGGTAGTCGTGCCGATGGTAGGACATTTCAATGTGACTTTAAACATCGGTATGATGTCTCATCAAATGGTGATTTTCTCGCTGATGAGAATGTTGAGGTCGATGCGACTTGTGATCTCAGTATAATGTCTTGCTGATAGGGATGACTCATAGCGATATTGACTATGAAGCCTTTGAGCATCGGGGAGACACTGCTTGTGTCTCACCAGCATGCGAATACGTGTTGATCACCCTTGACCGAGTGATGACTATCATGTGTGGTGTCTCATGGACCAATCAGAGGAAGCAAAATTCAAATAGTTGGCAGTTGGATTTTTACAACAGTTGCGACGTTGGAGCTGAACTGTATGCAAGGTAAAATATACACTAGAATGGAAACTTTATATGATAGGTATTTATCGATAAGGATTAACAGAGGATAAAATCAGAGTCTAGTAAGATTCAATGTAATCATTCTAAGTTAGATTGGCATTGAATCAGAGAGAGCATCTCTGTAACAGAGGAAGAACAGTGAATGAAAAACTATAAAAATGATACTAGAGAGTTGTGTCTCTGCATTGTATGTAATTTGTTGATTACTGAAATACAAAGAGATTCATCTTGGTGTGGTGGGTTTTTTCTCGAAAGGGTTTTCCCACGTAAATCTGGTGGTCATTTGTCTCTGTGTATTTTTTTGTTTCTATAAATTTTTCATGTGTGTCTTAATTGGATTGTATTTTGGAAATTAAAAGTACTGTCTGCATTCTTCCCTGTGGTTTTGACATTAGGAAAGTTGTTTCCGCACCTCTGCTTTCCTTACAGGGAGTTCCCATAGGAGGGTGTGTTTCCTTCACATGTAGAGACAAAGGAGCTAGTTTTGACTTGTATTTATATCTATTTTGTGTGTTTTCTTACCATAATAATTGCAATATGAATTAAATATAGATTTTAAAATCATTTTTCTAAATTAATGTATAATTATATTTCATCTAAATGATAAAATGACTATATATGCAATTTCTGAGACAGATAAATTAGTCTAATGTACCAAATTGTCACATTTGTATATTTGTAATCTAGATTTTAAATGCTCCTAACACATTGTGTAACTTTTATATGATGAAATAACACTTATGGATTTCTAGTACATCTTCATCAATGATATTCATCTACAAAAGCATCCAAAAGGAGCTTAGATAATATTATGTTGTAACTAACTATTTTTATATAAAGAATATATTTTAATGTATAATTGTATTGATTTCCATCACATTAAAATTGAAACATGTAGAAAATAACACGCGATGCACAAGGAAAAGAGGGGGCTAAAATATCTTGCAAAAAAGTAGAGGAGCCCTCGTTTATTACCAAATTATAATATTACAATCCAAACTTAACCATGAACAATCCAGAATACAATTCCTTATAATGAAGCATGGTTGTCACATGTACATTCTCCTAGCATTCAATTATTCATTTTTGGTGCACACACTAACCATTAACTCTAATCTAATATTATGTTAAGTTATATAACTATACATTAAGGGAATTCTTAACCTAGTTTCTAGAGCACTACCCATCCTAGAATGGATCACACATGCAATTAATTCTTATGGACTAATTTTTAATGCATCATCATCAATTTTATTTTAAATTAAATTTAACCATTCCATGTGGTGACTCATCCAAAATATGATCATTTCCTATCAATCAACATTTGAATTTGACTTGTAAAAAAAATATTACGATGGTTGGAAGTGTGAATGAAACAAACTTATAAATATACTAATACTTGCCATCCAACTTCTTCCTCGAGATATTGATGCCCCACTATACATATTTGGGTGTGTAACTTATATACAAGGGTTAAAAAACTTGTTATACTCCCAAATAAACTAAGATTTTCCTTTAAATGTGCCACTTGATTTTACATCCAACTTATCCACTATATGTAGATGATTACTAAACCATGATTGTATGTGTAACTTATCCACTATATGGTTTTGAAAATGGAATCTTAAAAATTAAAGGCTATTAACAACTTTAATAGAGCACAAATTTAGGATTCAACTTTTACATTTATTTGAAAGCCATGCATTTATGATTTTGTGGATTACTAGGTCAACAATATGGACACTTAGTTGGATTGTGATCAAATCATCTAGGAAACCTATACCTTCCTCTATTAATACATTTTTTCCTTGATTTTCAAAATCTCAACCATTATGGATGATTGTTCTAGTACCTCCAATAACCATCTATTGGCATTCCAACTTTTGATAAGAAGTATTAGGATATTAACAACTAATGGAGGAGGATCTACTTCATTAGAAACCGCTTTGACTATTAAGACTTCAATCCATTATCAAAACATATACTAAGGAGATATCTTCTCCTTTTACCCATTCAATGAAGTCATAACTATTAAATTCTAAGTGCCAGCTAGCAATTCTCCCCTACACAAAATCTTTATTTGGTTTTGTTTTTAGAATAACTTGCATTGTTTTTCCCATACACAAACAATGATAATTTCAAGTCTGAGGAATATTTTAAATTTTCTATACTTTTTTTGGGCATATGGAAAATTCATCGCCAGAAATTCACAGAAGGAAAATTCACCACCAGTAATTCATGGCCATGGAAAATTCACAAACAGAAAATTCACCACCAAGTAAAATTCACTATCAGCAATTCACCACAATGGAAAATTAACTGCATTAATATTTTTAGTAAAACCAATTTTTTTGAAATATATATTAAAAAATATTAATGCAGTTAATTTTCCACATGGTAAATTGCTGGTGATGAATTTTATTTGGTAGTGAATTTTCCGTCGGTGAATTTTTTGTGGCAATGAATTGCTGATGGTAAATTTTCCCTCAGTGAATTGTTGATGGTGAATTTTCATATTGTATAGGAGTGAATTTGCACCCCATGTGTAAACTCCCCTTTTGCCTCTTTCCACTTTAGAAAACCAAGTTCAGAGGCTTAATTCCACCTAAGCATGTTGCTTCCATCCCACTTGGCACCTGTTTTGAGCGTTGGTGGAGGCATTTCTATCGGGGATGCCTGCGTAGTGTGCAAACATCCACGTGACGTGCTTACATCCCTGGCAGATTCCTATGGTTGAACCTACAAAGGCATTACACTTCTCATTAGGGTCAAGTTGTAATGCCCCCTTCGACTGACCGACCCAAATATGGTCGTTTCTTTCATTCCCTTCTTCAAATTCACTCCTTCAACATGCATTCTAACTTCTTATGAGCTACTACACACTTCACGAATCCATTCTCACACTCTTGCATTCAGTTCAAGCTCTCAAACAACATACTAGCACCCCATTGTAGCAAACACAACACTCCATCACTTTGGTAGAACAAGTTGGGAACAAAACATCATTGCAGCAGAGGCTCGAGTACTCTCATTTTCTCCCCCAAGCATCCTTGAGTGCTCTTGGTGGAGGTGGTAAACTTCCATTTCTCTCCTTTTATCACTTAGTTGAGTTATCACTTTACTATTTTGTAGTGCTTTTGTGCTCTTCACTACATTACTTTCTTTATCTCGCTTCCTTGGTTGTCCGTGGAGGTGGAAACACCTAAATAGGGGTCTGACTGAGGTAGACCCCTATACAACCACCCAGCATTTTCCTCTTTTTTTTTGTGTAGGTGTATGTGCTTTGCGGAGCTAGCTGGTGAATAGTCTCTTCTATGAAATTATCTTCGTCACCCTAGCTTTGGTATATTTACTTTATCACCT
Source organism: Sequoia sempervirens (assembly GCA_007258455.2). Lineage (NCBI taxonomy): Eukaryota > Viridiplantae > Streptophyta > Pinopsida > Cupressales > Cupressaceae > Sequoia > Sequoia sempervirens. The sequence goes on from VDFB02043157.1 coordinate 8,527, forward strand.
TATTTTGTATTTCTCGTATTTCATAGTGTTATTTTGCTCTCTTAGAAGTTGCTAGCTCATTTTCTGATAAGTTCACATTGTACTTTTGGTCCTCTAGTTATATGGATGCCAGCACACCTGAGAGACTCTAGCGCATCGTGTTGTTGTCCCGGAACTACACTCTCATTCTCTGACAGAGAACTATCTAAGATACCATGTTGAGCTCAAAAACTAGCTCGCCTAGCCCCATTTCAAATCTCAGGATTGCAGAGTGGTTGCAGGACTCTATCGTCCTCATCATTCTCATCCTCATACCCTAAACATCCTACTAAACTAAGGTAAGTTAGGGAAACCTTTCTCATCTTGGCCCTCCGTGACCTAGGGCCTTGCACATGGAGGTCCCCCTATCTTACATTTTGGTGAACTTGACATGAACCATTTTGGTTCCATTTTTGCGATACTGATAGTTCCTTTCCTCGTACTCTAGGAGTGTTGTAGGCATGAGTGTTGTGAGATTATTTCCTTGAAACCCAACCTGTGACCCCTAGTTGGCATAGTTGGAAGGTTACAAAGGTATTATGTGACGAAACCTTAGTTGGGTCACTGTCTTATCCTTTTGCCTTTAGGGACTCAATGAAAGCATTATCTAGTGTGCATAATGGCCTCCTTGCATCAACCTATCCCCTCTACATAGCCTGTGGATAGTGGTACTGACATAACCTTTACTTCACAAGACCTACCGATGGGTTTTAACAGAGAACCATCTCCTCTTTACATCCCCACACGGATCAATGCAAACATCGTATCGAGTGTTCCCATTGATCTGACATCACAAGTAAACATAATCACCGAGGAGATTATGTTGATCAACTTTTTACATAAAGATGGGTATGATGCACTGGTGAGTACTATCCACACACATGATGGGATTTCTATGCCCCCTTTAGCTAGTATCATCCTATAGGTCCTAGTGGGACCTAAATTTGTGAACCTCTTGTTTGACATCATCCCTAGGTTTGAGCTCTTTAGGGTGAAATTGGATATCCCTTAGATGGTGTCGATGAACACGGTACCCTACGTCATGCATAAATGTCTAAAATTTATCCACGGGGGTTCCGTACACATAATCCATGACACTGGTTGCACATGGCAGCTACTCCTTGGACTACTCTTTGTCTACGCCCATTGGTCCTCTCCCACCTAGGACAGATCTTCTACAAGAAATGTATCAAAACTATAAGAAAGGGTGTCTAAGGTTGAAAGTTAGATACCCTCCCTCGCCTTATGCTATTTCACATAGGCTTGCTTAAAGGCTGACAGTGATGCTGATAAGGCTTGAAAGAAGGAAGAAGAGAAATGGTCTCATGATCCTCCTTCTTCCTCTTTCACCAGTTAGTCTAAAAATTCTTCTCACTCTGTTACAGTACCATCAGGTTCTACTCCTCGTCTGTAGGAGAATCCTATGGCACCCTCTTGGCGAAAGCCTAAGCGTCCCGCATTCGAGCTTCTTGCTCTACCAACGGAGCCTAGACCTATTCAGTATGATAGGAAGAGGGTCTCTCGAGGGGAGTCCTCTTTTTCTTGACCTTCGTGACCTCCTACTGCTCTTGCTCCCAAAGTGGTGAATGGGAAGAGGCCCGCTACCGAGGCTCTTGAGCTGACTCGTCCCACTGCTCCTCAACCTCTCCCTCCTACTCCCATTCAGAAATTTGTTCCTCTGCTGGAAATGGCAGTAATGAACACTCCTATGGTTGAGCAGGAGCCTTCTACTCCTTCGCAGCCTCCAACCTCCAACTCCAAACGCTGAAGAAACCACCTTACGTGCGAGCACAAGCATTGGCGAAAGGCTCTCTTAGCTGAGCAAGTCACCTCAAAAAGGAAGGACGAAGAGATGACCGCCCCTATTCAGGGCCTCTTGTAGTGTCGCCCTCTTCCCTCCCTCCTACTTCACTCCAGTCTGGTTCTGCATTGTTTTTGGCTTCCGATGTGAGTGCAAATGCACCTAACCCCAAGGGGTATAGTTGTTCATTGTTCCTTTGGTGGAGTCGCTTTTCCTGATGTCTGTTTTGGATATCTAGCCTTTTCCAAAGCCTATGGATATGATTAATACCTCGGTTGTATCTGTTGTGGTTCGTTCCCCCTCTTCCTCCGCACCTCTAACCTCGTATGTGTAGAGTTCATCTCCTCTGACAAATAAAGAGGTGGAGACTGGTCCTTCTATCAATAAAGGACGTAAGAGGATCCCACCTTTTTTTCAAGATGGTTCTATGCTAACTTTTTTTTCCTGGTGATAGAACCAATCCAGCTTCCCCTGAGTTCGTCACTGCTCCTGAGTCACTTGGTGAGCTTAGCAGCGAATCTCGGGCTCAGCCTACCCCATCCACTAAAGTTAGACATAATGCTCCTGTGGGTTGCATATTTAACTTTGTGGATGAGGTTTTGGCCTTGTCAGCGATCTTCATGAAATTTTTGATCTTGACTCCACAATAGCTTGGTAGAGAGGACCTCGAGGGACCCTCTTCCTTAGCCCTTGTTGCGGGAGGGCCAGACACTCCTCCTCTTAACATCCATCCACTACAAGATCATCCTCCTTCCCCCTACGATGATCTAGAGTGGGAAGTGGACAACCTCTTACCTGATCAATGTTAGGAGGAGGCCCCTTCTTGATCTTATGTGTGTGTGTTTTGTGATGTGTTCCCCTGTGATCATGCTATGTGTGCCTAGATGACCCTAGTCACCCTTGTTGGTGCTTGGATACAGGCGTGGTTTTGTGTCATAAATCTTCTTCTATTTGTATCATCATGTTCTTCCATGTTTGTGCTTGATTTTCGATAAATTGGGGACAATGTAAGGCATTGGGGGCATCTAGCCTTCCCTTCCATGTTGACCCAATTTTTTATTCTTACTTTATCTTCTCGTGCATTCTTCACATGGTATGATATAGTAGGGCATTGATGACAGTTCATTTATATACTATTACTATACATATCCATATATATTTATGAGCAGTTTTGACCCCAAAATGTCAGGCTACCCCTGTGCCCTTTGTTTGTGTTTTCTCTCTTTTTATCTTTTTCTCTTCTTTGCTTGAGTTATCCCTCCTATGCGTGACAACACTCTTCTTCAACATTTCAATTTTCAAAAAATGCATTCGTGGCCAATGAATATTTTCTTGAAAATCCTCACAAACCTTTCTTTAGAATCGTATTCTCAACTTGAAACCCTAACATAATGTGTTTCCTTCATTAGGGGTTCCCAAAGAAAGGACCTAAACCTTCCTTCAAAGCAGGAACAACTTTGATCTTCCCCTCGTGTGGGGGCACATTCTTCCTTTCAAATTCCTCAATGAAGTGAACATCTTTCAAAAGGATTCCTTGATGATGGATCAATCTGAGAAAGAGAACATCTATTTTCGAACTATGTGTCCCTTGAGTGGACCCTCCTCTTCATGACGGGTTCTTGAGGGACCCCTTTGAAAGTTTTCAAAACTATCAATAGTCTGCACAACTGTCTGCTTACTCACTTATGTGACCACTTCCTGACTTTGCGGAGTTCGCTTTCTCAAGTTTCCTCCATGTGAGAGATCTTGGGGGATACCTCCCTGCAAGACTAAGAGCCTGTAGGGTGCTTCCTTTGAGCTTCCTCCATGCAAGAGATCTTGGGGGTGGCTCCCCTGCAGGACTGAGAGCATGTAGGGCACTTTCTTGGGTTTCTTCCATGCAAGAGATCTTGGGGGTTACCTTCCCTATAGGACTGAGAGCATGTAGGGTGCTTCCTTGGGTTTTCTTCATGCTTGATTTCATGGAGAATACCTTTCCTACGAGACTGAGAGCCTGTAGGGCACTTCTTTGGGTATTCTTCATGCTTGAGTCCCTGGAGAATTCCTTCCCTACAGGACTAAGAACCTGTAGGGTGCTTCCCTTGGGTCTCCTCCATGCTAGATTTTTTGGGGGACACCTTCCTTAGAGGACTGAGAACCTGTAAGGTGTTGTCTTTCTTCAACTTCATAGTTCTGAGCAGCTATGGAGTCCTTTGCTTGCCCTGCACCTTCAGGTATGCCAGATCATAGTCTACTTCCTCGACGGTTCAGGTATACGTTTCTAACCTTACACTCTCTCCTTGATCTACTTTACCGAGCACTCATCAGTATTTGTGCTTGCTAAAGTGGGGGAAAAATGTATAGGAGTGAATTTGCACCCCATGTGTAAATTCCCCTTTTGCCTCTTTCCATTTTAGAAAACTAAGTTTGGAGGCTTAATTTCACCTAAGTTTGCTGCTTGCATCCCACTTAGCACTTGTTTTGAGTGTCGGTGGAGGCATTTCTGTTGAGGACGCTCGTGCAGCACACAGATGTCCACGTGACATGCTTACATCCCTGCAAATTCCTATGGTTAAACCTACAAAGGTGTTACACTTCTCGTTGGAGGTCAAGTTGTAATGCCCCCTTCAGCCGACCGACGTGAATATGGTTGTTTCTTTCATTCCCTTCTTCAAATTCACTCCTTCAACATGCATTATAACTTCTTCTGAGCTACTACACACTTCAAGCATCCATTCTCACACTCTTGCATCCACTCCAAGCTCTCAAATAGCATACTAACACCCCATTGCAGCAAACACAACACTCCATCACTTTGGTAGAACAAGTTGGGAACGAAACACGATTGTAGCAAAGGCTCGAGTACTCTCATTTTCTCCCCCAAGCAGCCTTGAGTGCTCTTGGTGGAGGTGGTAAGCTTCCCTTTCTCTCCTTCTATCACTTGGTTGAGTTAGCACTTTACTGTTTTGTAGTGCTTTTGTGCTCTTTACTACATTAGTTTCTTTGTCTTGCTTCCTTGGTTGTCCATGGAGGTGGAAACACCTAAATGGGGGTCTGACTGAGGCAGATCCCTATACAACCAACCAACATTTTCCTCTTTTGTTGTGTGTAGGTGTACATGCTTTGCGGAGCTAGTTGGCGAATAGTCTCTTCTACGAAATTATCTTCGTCACCCTAGCTTTGGTATATTTACTTTATCACCTTCATTTGTATTTCTCGTATTTCATAGTGTTATTTTGCTCTCTTAAAAGTTGCTAGCTAGGTTGCTAGCTCATTTTCTAATAAGTTCGCATTGTACTTTTGATCCTCTGGTCATACGGACGCCAGCCACCTGTGAGACTCCAGTGTGTTGTGTTGTCATCTCGAAACTGTGCTCTCATCCTCTAGATGACAAAGAGCTATATGAGATATCATGTTGAGCTCGAAAAGTAGCTCACCTAGCCCCATTTCGAATCTTGGGATTGTAGAGTGGCTACAAGACTCTATTGTCTCATCATTCTCATCCTCATACCCTAAGCATCCCGCTAAACTGAGGTAAGTTAGAGAATCCTTTCACATCTTGGCTCGCTATGACCTGGAGCCTTGAATGTGGAGGTCCCCCTACCTTACACATATATATGACAATCCCTTCAACTTGGAAGAAAGTTCGACTTATATCCACAAGTTCATTTCTTCTCATTTGGGTATTCTTGAGATACTACAACAAACCATGTAGCATTTGAAGCATTAGTATCTAAGATGAGAGGAATACCTAGTTGGAACATTTGAAGCTCAAATAATTTTATGCACTTAGTTTTAATGAGTTTTATTGCTTGAGAGGATTCTTGATCCCATTATAGCATGTTTATGTAAAGTTTGTTTGGCCTATGTGAGGTTGTTAATTGAGAAACATAGTTCAAATATTCTACAAATCTTTGGAGTTTACTTTTATCACGAAATTCCTTTATCCTTGTCAATATATTCCCTTGCAGCCTTTAATCTTACCTTTGTTTAAATGAAGACAAATAAAATTAATGTTAATCTAATCAATTACCATTTTCTTTTCTAAGAGATAAATGCCACTAAATTTTACAGTTTTATATAATTATTACATATGTTATATATGCTCACCTATATATTTAGAAAAAAACTATATGGATGATGAGATCATTTAAGTGCACATGAAGATAAATTTTTAACTATATAGTGAAATAGAAATCATGGTTCCTCCTTATAGCAATGAATTGTGAGAGAATATGAAGCCCTTTACAATAGAAAAAATAATCTATAAAAAATTTATTATCTCCACAAACATAAATCTTCAAGGCCTAAAACTGTAGTACAAATTTTATATATTACTTTAAAATGTCTTTACATATAAACTTGTGGCAATGTTCACATCCTCAATGCAATTTTTAGACATTACCCATGTTCCACTTCTTACAATGTTACTATAGGCTCTATGAAAATTCACTGCCAACAATTCACGTCGCATTAATAGTAAAAGGTTAATTTTTCATTATTAATGCAAATAATTTTCCGTGGTGGTGAATTGCTAGTGGTGATTTTTACTTTCAAGGTGAATTTTTCATGGATTGTTGACGGTGA